>CM053792.1:829092226-829234726 GCA_028749045.1 Cupressus sempervirens
TACTTGTGTGTGATCTCTTTTTCCCTCCCCTTCTTTCATATTTCCACCTTATCCCTTTGTTATCTGTCCCTTTTCTCTATTTCTTCTCAGACCTAATCTCCAAGACCTAGTTGACTAATTAGGTGAACCTATTCTAAAATAGGTTGACCTAATCCTGAAGGTTTTGGGGCCTGGGTTCTAAAAGGCCTTAGAGGTTTGATTAGTTTTTTATCGGTATCCAGTTGGCTTGTATTGTTTTCCTACCCGAAACTCATATACAAGGAGACTTGGAGGCTTCATTTTCATAACATAATAACATATTCTCAATCTTTAGTTCTCAGGTGAATATTTCTACCTTTTGCATTTAAGGAGTTCAATTATTCAAGAATTTTAAATATTTAAGCAAGGAGATTTCTATCTAGAATTGATGGATCCTTTGTGAGAATTCCCTCTTGAAGATCTATCTTATTGTTGAACATCAAGGGATGAGATCTACATTGAAGCATTCATCATCTTCTTCATTGATGTACTTTTATATCCATGACACCATGATGGGATTATGGTAGATGTATTGCAAAGAGTGGAGATACCATGCATTCCTAGTTCAGATTTGAAATACATTTACATATAAAATCTTTACAAAAAAATCCTAACGTTTATCTTTTTTTTTGGTCATTTACATTTCTCTATATTACAATTTTAATTCCTTAATCTAGGGATTGACCAAGGAAAGCCCTTATCACACCCCAACCCCAAAAGCTTTCTTTTCAGTGTTGATTTGTAGGTGGTCAGTCAAATGATTCTAGACCTAGAACCTACATTTTATTTGGATTTTGTTTCTTTCATCATTTTATTATGAGATATGTGGATGTATATTCAGATACAGTTTAGATCTATGAGTTTTAGAACTAAAATACATGTCCCTCTACCAATTTCAAAATCAGTCATTAATATTTTATTTCCTTTCATGTATTTTTACCCTATATTTACATCTTAATTGGGCTAATTGTGGTTACACAACATCTGGTTTTATATTATCTAATAAATTAGTTCAATCTCACATTCACACTATCCTATTAAGGACTTAAGAGAGTATATTTCCTTATATTGTAGTCCTCTTTATAATTAAAATTTAGTATTAGCACCCTTCTCCCTTTGGGTCCTCACTAATCTAATTTGGATCATAAGTGGAATCATATTTCTAAATTCTCCTCTTTCCCTCACATACACAAATTTGAATGGCTCAATGCCTCGTAAAGTAGAAGCCTGCATCTTATTTAAGTGCTTCCATTTTACCACTAAACATTGTGGTGAGCCTAACTTGTGCCACTTTATTTTTGGAGTTATATTGGTTATTCTAGGTGTTTAACTTTTTTTTTGGTGAACCCAATGAGTCCCTTCTTTTTTCATTTTGGAATTCTATCCCTTAATCTCAATTTTTTTAGAAGTTAGATTTAGCTATCTAGTGTGTGGTTAGATCTCTCTTATATGCTGTGTTATTACATTTACATAGTTACATCTCATTAGGATTTCCTTTTATGATCTCCTCTTTTATGAGCTTAATTGAATGAAGTCTAACCTATAGCATTCTTGATAGGAAAAGCAGTATACTCCTGGGTTCCTTTGATCATGATTCCTCTTTCATTCGTAGGACTCATGATGATACTAACATATTTACTCATGATATTAATCCTATAATATAGAATTACTCTTCTTGAATCCCATGATGAAAATGATGCTTTAAGAGTTCCTCCTTCACAACTTGGTAAGCTTTCTAGTGAATTAGATAAATTAGAAACTTGTCTTGCTCAAGAAAATCAGAATCACTATAGTGTTATTGTTATTGAAGCTCTTAAGAATGTTGTTAAAATGATGAAAATAATATTTCTATCTTGCATGCTATATATAACCTTGTTATTACTCATGCTAAGTCTTTGACACAACATGCTCAAGAATTAGGATATCCTCCTACTTTCAAAACCATTTAACCTTCTATTCCAATTTATACCACTCTTTCTAAGATACCTACATATTCTCCACCACTTATGATTACTTCTACACAAGTGATCACTCCTTTAATTGTTTTTCATCTTATCCTTTCACTTCCCATGAGTGTTCCTCCTACTTCTGGTCCTTCTTCATTAACTTCATATAATGCAGTTCCTTTTAGTTATTCAAACCCTTTACCTATTCCTTCTCACCCTCCACTGACATCTTTACATGTTCCTTCCACTTCTTATAACTTTTCTAACCCATCTATTATACCTATGACTACTACCATTTCTTTCAATCCTACCATTGTTACATTGGTTCAAACTGTCACATCATTACAACAATAACTTGCTCAATTAACTAAAACTAAGTACAATATTCCTACATGTGATGTTGTTAATCCCATTTCCTTAGACATCCTTCATGTTGTTATCCAAAAACATATTAATGTACTCCATCTTGAGAGTTGTAATGGTAAGGAAGATCCCTTAATTCATGTGATGACTTTCTAGACTATATGTAATAATTTTTCTCATGACTATAAGCTTATGACTAAGTTGTTCCTACATACTTTTATAGATAGAGCCTTGCAATGGTATTTATCTTTACCTCCTTATTCTATGTATTCTTTTTCAAGCCCTTGCTAATTTTCTCTTTCAATAGTTTCAGAATAATATTGGTCCTTAAACTTCTTTAACTAATTTAATGCATTTTAAGGAGAATATTAAAGAGAAAGCTATTGAATTTATTGGTCGATTTAAACATTTGTATGTTGATATTTCGTATCATGTGCATGATCATGATATTCAATGCATCTTTATTTCCAATTTACAGAAAGATATTAGGGATAAGATTATCCTTATAGAGTATACCGCCTTTTTGCATCTATGTGCAATGCTTCACCATTACTAATTACAAGTGAGTCAACTTGAGAGATTTACTTTGATGGATCATGTTTCTAGTGATAAGAATGATGCTACCAAAAATTCCAATAAGTTCTCTAAACCTAATTTTTTTGTCAAAACTATTTCTACAAATATAGTTGATGATGAAGTGGCTTCTACATCCTAAGGTACAACTACTTTTTCCTTTTTATTTCATCCTAGTTTTTAGTATACTCAACTATCTAAGCCTTTTTCCAAGGTGATGACTAAGTTGATTCATGCTCTTGTTCTTAACCTTCCTCCTATTTGTCCTATTGATCCTAGTGAACCATTGCCTAAGTCTTTTGAGTCAAATGATTTCAATCAATATCACCATTAACTAGGTCATGATACTTAAAAGTGTTATGCCTTGAAGAATGATATTCAAGAGCTTATTGATTCTAAGGCTATCTCTTTTGATGCTCAAGTTAATAACATGAATAAATTTGTTGTGCCACCTAATAAAAATTTGTAGACTTACACTAATCCTTTACCTTCATACTCAATGAATTTTATTAATCAACCTTATTCTAAGGATCACCATATTGATTATGATGAGAAGATACAAGAAGAAAATCATGTGGTTAATCATGTTGAGCTAGCACCTCAACCTTTGATTTCTTCTCCACCTAAACCTGAAAAAACACCTATTATTATCTTCAGTTAGTTTGATATATTTAAGACACCTAATAGTCCTCTTTACACTAGTGCTAGAGTTTCTCATATACCTCCTCATGGTACCACTACAACATTTGGGATCAAATTTTGATGACAATTTGCGATGATGGTCTAATTTGTGGTGATTTTCATTTTATTTTTTGCAATTTTTTTTTATGTTATCACAATATTGATGTAAGCATCATAATTGCAATGCCTGCATACATAAGTATAAACAAAAAAAATATAAATCATTCCCCATTTGTTTTGATTATAGAGAGTTGCACGTGAAAGAGCTCCGAATGAGGGTGGAGAGCTCTGAACATCATCATGCCCTTATGCTTGGTGCCTTTCATTCCTATGATATATCTCTACATTTCGTTTCCATGCCCTTGCTCTATGATTTCAACACTATGATCTTTGCATTTCATTATCGAACCTTTTCTTTCCAATTTAGTTGTTGTGCCCTTGTGATCTCTATGTTTCATTATCATGCCCTTGCTATGTGATTAAGTTTTCGTACTCTTGTCATCTCTACATTTCATTTCGATGCCCTTGCTTTGGGATTTTTTGCCATGTCATGCCCTTACTATATGATTTCATTGTCACGTTGTGTCCTTGCTTTATCATTTTGTTTCCATGCCCTAGCAAGGGTATGTAAATGTTGGTTTATTTTCCTTCTAAGTAGGTATCTCTTTATATCTCCTTTTAAACATGTATATTTAGAGATATATGTTTAAGGTGCCTATTACATCTTAGCAAAACAAAAAAATTGATCCAGTTGCATACATATTCTAGAATCCAAATAATAACAAAATAAAACTCACTCAACCCATGCTAAGTGACTTACCTCAAGATCCTCCACAAAAATAATGCAAACTAGGAAAAATGGGTAGAGTTTGTAAGAAAATTTACAAAAGCATATCATAGTAGATATTTTTAGAAAGAAACTATCCATAACTAGTTAAATGGATCTAGTTGCTAAATCATCAGATTAGGTAAAATAAAATGAACAATCAGTTGTTCCTAGCTAGCAGGATCAAATATTATTTTCCAAGGTGATAAAATTGCATATTCAAGGAATTGAAGAATAACTTCATTAAAGAGTTGAGTGTAAGGAGTTGAAGAAGGAAGTTTTGCTTCTATGTGAATGACATAATCATGAGGCCCATTCCCTTGCAGAAGCCTCTACCACAATGAAATTATCTCTAAACCATGCAAAGGATATTGAAGTGGTTCCCAACCTTGAAACACTCTTATAAGCATTTGATACTTGGGATCATCATAGGGAGACTGTGCCAATACTTGAAACACTCTTATAAGCATTTGTTATTTGGACTATAAATTCTCAAAGACACTTGTAAGTGATTCCAATGTCATAGTACCTATTGTAACACTTTCTTGGATTCTATCTAGTGGCTCCCATAATATCCTCTATGTTGTCTAGTTGTTGATTTTGTCATACACTCTCTTTCTAAAGTCGCTCCTGTAAGGAAACATGCAACAAAGAATATAACCATTTCCACGTAACCCATAATAAATCTAAAATAAACAAAAAAATTCAAATCCACATGCGAGAGAATAGATAGCATACCCACAAAAGTGACACAAGATATACCCTGGGAAACCCTCATTGAGGAAAATCCATAGCCTCCAAAAGCATCCATCATCGTGTATTATTCAAAAAAAATAGCATTACAATACAACCATGGAAGTTTTCAAAGTCATAGCCACAACTAAGAAAACTATGTGAACAAGCATGAATCCATACATCCCATGCCATTCTTCCAACCTTCAGAAATGCTCCCTTAGCTAACCTATCAAGCCTTGTACTACTCAACTCTTTCCCTTTTTTCCTTCTTCTCACACTTCTCACACCAAAAACTACCCTTGTGGCTGCTTATATAGTAGCAAGTCCCACAATACCAGAAAGTGGTATTACATAAACAATGTGCTAAAATTGTATGTTACCTAACCCACTGACCCCACATTTAATATTGGAATTTGAATTCTTTTCCACAAGATTCAATAATTACATAAAATATTATCACAACGTTACAATACAACTCATCAAGTATATCCCATGGGAATATTTAAATGTTGCATGTCCATCTAGGTGCAACAAATTACATAATAAAATAAAATAATAAAATATAACAATATCATGCAATGTGTGCAACACCCATTATCTCAACAATCTCCCACTTGTTTTATAAATTGAATAGGGTTAATCTATAGCCACATAAATGAACATGGGAACAATCCCTCCTAGTATGTCCACCATCACAGATCAAAGTATATGAAATGCTCCATCCTGGTACCTACAACAAAATCAAAGTATCTAGCATCTCAAACATGAATGACCTCACCTCCTATTATTCCATAGCCATTGGACATACATAAAAGCCATCCAGAGAGAAAGCCCCCCAACCTATCGCATTAGAAGATCATAAAGTCCTGTACCAACTAAAATGCCAAGCACAAAAACTAGATCCAAAGGTAATGACATGTATCCATAGTTGTCAAAATATCCATAGTTGAAATAACACCCACAACAAGTGCCAAAGCCATCGAACTATCCATACATCCAAAGGTATACCAATTGAATCTGGCATCAACAACATATCCAATCTGTAACTTGCAATCACAAGCCTCAAGAGAAATACCTGCCACACATTTACCAAGAAGCTCCCACTATAAAATATAATGTCAAATCTATAACCAATCCACTCACAACATCTCAAAGAAGTGAATTCATGTAGTATCAAGGACATCCACAATACATAAACTACTATCCTACAAGAAAAACTCTCATAACATGTCTCCAATAGTCTCCCAAGTTCTCCACAACCAATAGAGGAAAGAGATAAAGGAATAACAATGTCATCTCTCACATGACATACATGAACACAAATTGGTAATCACAATCTCTAACCAATCTCAAATCTAATGTAAACAAAACTAAACATCTAGGAAAATAACCAAGACCAAAGAGAAACCATACAAATCATAACTTGTATCATGTCCTTCTACACACACCTCTAGATGTAAGTTGTACAAGTATGATCTCCTCCATAATACCCCAACAAGAAGCCACAAAAACACCCAAACCATACTGTATAACTAATCATAGATGTAAGCCTCTCACAAGAAGATCAAACTCATAAACCATTCCTAAACCAAGGAATATGCCCAATATAAAACCGTCATCCAAACTCAACCAACATAATAAAATATGTAAATGGAGATAACCAATGCTAAACCATCTCTCAAATGAACCCTCCAAAACTAACTCATGTACCGTAGCTCAAGATCCATATCCATGAAAGACAAACATAATTATAATGCACCTGAGAAAAAACAATGGGCTATACTTCTAGAGTAGCAAAACCACTAAGTAGACCAAGAGTGGGAAACAAGAATGATTATCAAGATATCCAAGTCTCCAACCAAGAATCATCTTAGAAAAATTTCCTCTCAATTCCATATCCGATGAATTCCACTCAGACTCTCCTACTGAAACCATCAACCATCCCAACAAATTGTTCTCTAATCCAAGAGAAATCAGCATTACCATTGTCTCTATGTATCCATGAGCACTTGTAACCAATCAATCCATGCCAACTGCAAATGCAACATAACAATATCATGGAGTATCAATCTTATGATTAGTGTACTCAATACCAAGAAACTAAACCAAGAATAATGTCAAAGTTCCAACCATGGCCTCAAGAACATAAACATGACAACATGATCTTACCATCTCAACCAAAGAGATAACATGCTCCATATGAACATACTTTAACATGTCAAAACTCTAAATGCATATCAAGAGTATACCATGAGATAATAATGAAAATATCCTCACAACAAGGATAACATGCCAAATGAAAGCATAAACCACACCTTTACGAAGAACCTTATGAGTCCCCAAAATGCAACCATCTCCACACACGATGAAGTAAAAACATCTCCACATACCATGAAGAACCATCTCCACACACCATGAAAATAATCAAGAGCTCCATGAGTCCTTAAGATCTAACCACCTTCACATACCATGAAGATAACAAGTGTACCATGCAAATGTCAAAGATTCTTTTGTAGCAACAAGATCTAAGACAAATATCCAATATTTGCAAACACTCAATAAGTATATCAATGCCAATAACTCCCACTTAACTATCATAACCAGTCACCTATGGCATCATAAAATTCATCTCCTACATGAAGATCCTCCAAGTCTACACCCACACAACCAAAGTGTTAATACCAATTGAAACCAAGATCTCCAAACCAAGAAGACACAAACCAAACCAGGAACTAGTCCTACACTATCACCCCATCATTGTTACAAGATCTAACTAAACTATGTATCCAAGCTATCCATGAAATCATGATGAAGAACCATCCTCTAACAATCAAAATCAACCAAGGCATCAAACCATCAAAGAACTCAAAGTGCACATCATGAGCTCCTCAAAAGAAACCAAATAACCATGATCCTCAACCAAGAAGATATATCACCATAACCAAATTAGAAATCAAAAAATCAATGAACATTAAGTCCTATGTACTTGTATATCCAATCATGTCATGCCAAAATCCATGAAACCATGATCACATCCATGAAATGAGCATCTAACTCTCAAAGTGTCCAACTTGCCAGAATAAAATAGTCAACCACAATCATCCACCATGATTGTACTTGGTAACATCTCATCCCTTCTACATGAAGAAAAATAAGTAAATCATGTGACTTAGGGCATAAACAACCCAAATCTAGGCCACCAAACTAAACATGTATCAATAATGAAAGATCAATGGGAAAAGACAACCCATATCCAAGCCATTAATGCAACTCGTAAGTATAGACTACTTACAACACTGTACAACTTGTAGACCCAACAAGTCATCATACATATCCAAACCAAATACCAATAACCATATCATCATGAGACCAATTTGAAATATAAACTAAGTATATAATGACATCAAATCCAAATTTCTAAAATATACAATGCCATCAAATTACAATGTTACCATAGTCAATATATATCATAAATTGTTTAGATTAATATATCACCAAATAAACCATGCCAAACTTGCACCAAATCTAAACCAATGTGTAGAGCTTTCTATTGACTACTCAAAGTCCAAAATCTAACTCCGTATGCCCAAGTTATGCCCTAATATATATTCAAAATAAATAAAATCTGATTTTAGGGCTCTTAATACCTAAAAAAATGTCAAAATCACAAAACCAAATCTATACCAAATTTTAGTGCTCTAAATTAGCTTTCCAACGCCTATAAGAAGTCTAAAACCTGATATCTTGAGAGAAAGTTATGGCTATTTTACTAAGATAGTCTTTTTACCATTTTCATTGTGATTTTTTTAATTTATTTTTTTGTGACAAAAAATTTGACAAGATTAATTTTGATGGCCATCATGGGCTAAAACTAAAAACTTCTTTCATTTCCTCTGAACATCGCCAAACTAAGGTATATTATATATCAAACTTAATGGAAATGTCAACCCAGATCCAATGGTGAGGTATGCTTTTAACTGGGAGGTCATTTCTACAAGCTCCCCCTTAAAAACCCTCATTTAAATGAAACATCCAAAAAATCCTTTTTGTCCAACAATTCCACATTCTCAAAATATTTCAACATCGCATCCTAACAGTAAACCCAAAAAACCTTAGATCTGTAATTAAACAACTCATATATCTTGCCGATTCTTTTATCCTCTCATGCATTCCAATGGATTCAATCTAGGGTTACAATAATAAAACCATAGCTCTAATACCACTTGTAAGGAAACTTGCAGCAAAGAATATAATCATTTTTACATAACCCATAATAAATCTGAAGTAAATATAGAATTAAAATCCACATGCAAGAGAATACACAATATACCCACAAAAGTGACACAAGATATACCCTGGGAAACACTCATTGAGGGATAAACCCAGCCTCCAGAAGCATCCATCACCATGTATTATTCAGAAAAAATACCATTGCAATACAACCATGGAAGCCTTGAAAGTCATAGCTACAACTGAGCAAACTATGTGAATAAGCATGAATCCATACATCCCATGCCATGCTCCAAACCTTCACAAATGCTCCCTTATCTAACCTATCAAGTTTTGTCCCACTCGACTCTTTCCCTTTTTTCCTTCTTCTTCTCGCACTTCTTACACCAACAACTACCCTTGTGGCTACTTATATGGTAACAAGTCCCACAAAACCACCAAGTGATAATACATAAACCATGTGCTAAAACCGTGTGCTACCTAGCCCATTGACCCCACATTTAATATTGAAATTTTAATTCTTTTCCCCAATATTAAATAATTACATTAAATATTATCACAATGTTAGAATACAACTCATCAAGTATATCCCATGGGAATATTTACTTGTTGCATGTCCATCTAGGTGCAACATTACATAATAAAATACAAGAATATTATGCAATGTGTGCAACACCTATTATCTCAACAACTCCTTCTTCTTCTCTTTCTAAAGCTACTCCTTCTCCTTCACTCACATGCCTTAAATTTTGATTATCAAATTTGTAAATATCTACCTCTACCTTATCTAAAATCAACTTCACATTGTGTTGTAACTCTTACATGGGTGTTTGATCATTGATAGCTTTCATTTAGCATTCAAATTTTAAATATTGTTCAATGCCCTCACTTGTAGACCTCTCATGTCAAGAACTTTTTGTATTGCTTCAACACCATGTTTTTCTTCTAAACTTTAGTTCTTCAGGTGCATTTTCTTGTAAAAGATTAATTTTTTTGAACAATTGTAAACTCTTAGAAAGTGCATTGTTGTTTTCATGTATGGGTGAACCCACAATACTGGGTACCACTTTTGGGGGATGAAGGAAATCGCGAAATGATGAAAAATTTGCATATAGAATTTTACGTATGTTCGTCCGAACATGCTAACTATGTTCGTGCAAACATATAAGTGTTCTATGTTCACACGAACATGTTAAGTTTAAATAAGGTATGTTCGCGTGAACATACCTTGTTAATATGTTCATGCGAACATATTTGTAAAAGAAATTTTGCGATTAAAATTCCACTTTTTCGTTTGAGATCTTGATAAATTTAGCTTTTTTGTATGTTCGTGTGAACACAAATTTTTATAAATGTTCACGCGAACACGGTAAATTAAATTTTAGGCTATCAAATTATTATTTTTCATATGTTCATCCAAATATTTTTTCGCATGAACATATTAGACAAGTTCGCGTGAACATTGTGTTCGTGCAAACATCTCAAATTACAAATTTTTGTTGTTTTCTGGAGAAAAAATGAAATTAGCTCTTTTGTCCCCTATAATTGAGATTGAATGATCTCCTACTATAAAATAAAAATGCCAATCTGTGCTACTCGAAGCAAGCTTTCCAACGACTATAATTGTAATACATATTATATTCATTAAGACTTTCAAATATGAGTTTAACTCATTATAGGTTCATTACTGATTCAACATCAACCGAATTTGAACCTTGGGAAAATTAGTAAATTAGGTTAAAAAATTTTTGAAAAATATGTAGAATCTAACTTATTGAGATACCTTTCTATTCAAAAAAAAAAAAGGTTTCTGATAAATTGACTTCAAATTATTTGTGTCAAATGGAACATATGTCTGAATTATGATTTGTGTCACTTCAAAACTTTATAAACTATACAATATTCAACCAAAATGAATCAAACCAAATGCATCCTCTGGATATTGATGTTAGGAATCTAACACTCAAAGAATTACATTATTATCATTTCTAGAAAAAAATTTATGTGTGTCAAATGGACTGCCACTCTTTAAAATTATTAAATTTTATTATGTACCACTTTTGGAAGGAGATGAAAAAATTAACCTAAATAATTTATTTTTTTAGATTAAAAAATATGGTTATAAAGTAGGAACAGAGTAGTCAAAATCATTAGTTTATGTCATTTTGAAATAATTTATATATCTTTTGAAATATAGTCAGTTGAACGTGATGTTTATTGCAAAAATATTAATTTCAATGTCAAAATTGGTCAAAAAGTTGAACCCATTATTGTGGGATCACCCATATGTATGTGTATATAGTAATGAATAATAATAATGGTTTCATGTATTTCAAAATAATAACTAACATTACCATTGGATCATATAATAATTAAGTAATAAACCTAGTTAATCAGCAACTACACCAATTTAACTGTTGTTTCCAATGTCATATTACCTACCACAACACTTTCTTGGTTTCTGTCCAGTGGCCCCCATAATATCGTCTATGTTGTCTAGTTTTTATTTATGTCATGCAGTCTCTTCCTAATGCCATTCCTTCTCATTCTCTTTCTAAAGCCACTCCTTCTCCTTCACTCACATGCCTTAGATTTTGATTAACAAACTTATGAATATTTGCCTCTACCTTATCTAAAATCAACTTCACACTGTGTTGTAATTTTGGTATAGGTGTTTGATCATCGATAGCTTTCATTTCATCATTCAAGTTTTCAATATTGGTCAACACCCTCATTTGTGGACCTCTCATGTCAAGGAATTTTTATACTATTTCAAAACCATGTTCTTGCTTCTGAGCTAATAGTTTTTTAGATGCATTTTCTTGTAAAACATTAACTTTTTGAACAATTGTAAATTCTTAGAAAGTGAATTATTGTTTTCATGTATGTATGTATTTATGTATGTATGTATGCATATGTATGTATGTATATATGTATGTATGTATACAAAGAGATCTTTTCGATTGTAGATTATGAATTATAAACAAAAAAGAAAAGAAAAAATGACATTAATCATTCCCCATTTTTTTGATTGATTGTGGAGAGTTGTGCGTGAAAGAGGGTGGAGAGCTTTGAACATTAGTGGAGATCATTGGAGACCTAGGATTTTTTTGTCATTCCATTATGATCTTTGTGCCCTTTCTCTACATTTTTATTCAAGGGGAGAATAGGTACCTATGTAAATTTTATTTTCTTTTCATTCTAGACATGTATATCTTGTTCATATATAATAGCTTTCGTCAAATTCAATGATAACTAATTATGATGATTATATGCATATGTGCATATATGTATGTAAACCAGTTCAATATGTGAATTGCTTTACATGGATACATACAAACTTGCATAGTACTTGTGCTAAATTAAATTAATCATTCATGTCTTGAATTCACACAAGAAATTATCCTTGCATTCAATCAAATTTATTCATACCAAACTAAGTATGCAAAAATTTGTACTTACATATTATATTATCTCTTGGTGATTGAATTAAGATCTTGTGCATAATATCATCTAGGTAATGATTAGATGCATTCACATTAAGTCATAATAGTTTCAAGAAAATAATCCATTTATGTTACTTCATACTTGTTTTATTGAAATTTATTATTTAACATAATTAGTAATTCTAGAATTATATAGCTACAACTAGTACTCTTGTTTATTTTATTTAATCATATACATTTAAGACTATTATTTTTCTTAAAATTAGGTTGTATGTTTGTTATCACTAAAACACAAATATAGATCTCTGATAGTTATCTTTTTTAATTTCAAGATCTTCATATTTAACGTGAAGAGTTTCCACTACTAGAAAATGGAATAGCCACAATGTGGAGCCACATAGCTCATGGATTTTTTCACCAAATTATATTTTCATTATATTTTTGTCCTTCAAAAATAGTATAGGTGAATGTTCTTCTAATTTTCTATATATTTAATAATTTGTTTCTTGTTGTTTGAGGTAATTTTCTATTATGAGATAGAGACATCTATCATGAGGATGTACATGCCAATTTTGATCATCCCTCTTTCAAAGTTGATTCCCTTATCAAATTAATGAGACTATTTGCAACTGACACCTTGATTTTCTGCAACTTTCCTAATCAACCATTCACACAACCATCTTCCTCCTACCCCACCATAGCACACAACCCTTATTTGAGGTTTATATCTTAGTCCCACCATTTTGGAAGACCAAGTCTAGTGATTTGTATATAGAAAATTGATGATATAGAAATTTAATATGGAGGAGTATATATTGGCATCACAAATGAATCATCTCATATCCATAAACAACATCTAATCATCTGTAAGTTTCTCTCTCCTCTAAAGGCCTAATACATGAAGTCATTATCATCATGAGAAGACTCACTCTCCTCTGACAAATTCAATCAAAAATATTCATACCAAACTAAGTATGCAAAACTATGTATTTACAAATTATATTATCTCTTTGTGATTGAGTAAAGATCAAATACAATTTTTGAAGGTGATAAAATTGCATATGCATATGTATGTATATATGTATCTTTGCATCTCATTGTCGTTCCCTTGTGATCTTTGTATATGTATGTATATATATATACATGCATATGTATATGTATATATATGTGTGTATATACATAGACACATATATGTGTGTCTATGTATGTATGTATGTATGTAGATAAATAGAGAGATCTATATATATATATACATCCATACATACATTGACTCACATATGTGTGTGTATGTATATATACACATACATATACATAAAGAGAAGCTTCTCTAATCGTCGGCTAGGGGAAATATAAAGAGATACATGTTTAGAAGGAGAAGAAAAGAACGTTTACATAGGTACCTCTTCTCCCCTTGAAGAAAATCACAAAGCAAGAACTACTACATTTGGGACTGAACACCACAAATTATATCATCATCACAATTTGACAAAAAATGTTGTAGTGTTGCAAAGGGCACAAAGATCACAAAGGCATGACATGACAAAAAAATTGCATACCAAGGGCATGGAAATGAAATCCTAGATCTCCACTGATCTCCATCAAGGGCACATCAACAAAATAAAGAGATCATAAGGGCATAACATAAAAATACAATGATCAAAAGGGGATGACAATGAAATCTCCACCAATGTTTAGAGCTCTCCATGCTCATTTAGAGCTCTCTACCATCTTCCGCACGTAGCTCTCCATAATTAAAACAAATGGGGAATGATTTTGTCATGTTTCCTTTTTTATATATATCTAAAATCAACTTCACGTTATTTTTTAACTCTACCATAGGTGTTTGATCCTCAAAAGCTTTCATTTCAGCATTTCAACATTCAAGTTTTCAAATTTCCTCTTTGTTATATAGTCCTTTCCACCCTAAAAACCACTTTATTACTTCATTAAAATAAGGATTTGAACAAAGTAAATAATAAAACAAAGCCCATATTCTAGAATCCAAATAATAAAATAATAAAACTCACTCAACCCATGCTAAGTGACTTAGCTCAAGATTGTACACACAAATAATGCAGACTAGGAAAAATGGGCAAGAAATTTTGCGAAAGACATATCATAGCAGATATTTTTAGAAAGAAACAAGCCATAACCTACTTACATTGGTCTAGTTAGTGATTAGCTGGGTCGATTAAAAATTCCTGTAGAACTGTCATCAAATTAGGTACAATAAAATGAACAATCAGTAGTATGTATCTATGTATGTATGTATCTATGTATGTATGTATCTATGTATGTATCTATGTATGTATGTATGTATATATATATATATATATATATATATATATATATATATATATATATATATATATATATATATATATATATATATATATATATATATATATATATATATATATAGAGAGAGAGAGAGAGAGAGAGAGAGAGAGAGAGAGATCTTGTGGATTGTGGAGATTAGTGGAGATCTAGAACTTCATTGCTATGCCCTTCTGATCTCTACATCTCGTTGTTGTGACCTTGTGATCTCTGTATATGTATGTATGTATGTATTTATATACATATATGTACACATATGCATATGTAAATATATGTGCATATGTATGTATATAGACATAGAGATCTTGGCACAATAGAAAAACAATAGAACTCATTCAATGGGTAGCATGGCCATGAGTATTGTCATAAGATTTTAAACATAACTATATAAGGAGCGAGCTAGGGAATATATAGGTTAACCTTACATTAACTATAAACTACAACACAAAGGTTTCACTAGGGTATTACAATATTGTAATTATAGAAAACCACCTGATTTGCCTGAGTGGGTGTATGATGGCAAAGAGTTGTATTAGGTGAGTAAAGCTCACTAGTGGTTATAGGAATACAACTACATCAAAAAAATTAGAAACTAGAACTAAATATTTGTTAGAGTGAGTAGTTCGGGGGTCTTGATCCTATAGATATAGGTATCTAGTCAGCTTAGTAGGTGGAGTATGCCTCCAATGTGTAGACGCCTCTGCACTAGTACATTTGATCCCATTTTTAGACCAAAAATTTTGACCATCTATTAAAATGTTGTAGATTAGTCAGAATATCCAAGGAAAAATATCTTTTTTAAAAATTCATGCCTATGTTGGTTGAAATTTTGACCAACACTAAGTGTTGGTTGAAATTTTGATCAACACGAGCTTCATCATGTTAAAATCAAAAAGGTCAATTTTGCCCTATTTCATTGTTTGCAATTTTACTGAGTGCGGGAGCTACATGTTGGTTGAATACACAAGCACAAGTATGGGAATCAAGAATTATTGGTTACTATGGGAGTTGACAGGTTGAATGTAAATGAATGGAAACAAATTGGTAGTGTTAATGATAGTCGTTAAAATTCATCACAGTGTTGCTTGCCCAACAATTCTAAAGGAGGGCGAATGAATGTGAGTTTTTATGTTGTGACTCCTGTGAAAAATTATTCCCATTTCTATAAAAGAGGAAAATTTAGCTGTGGAGGTAGATATGGAGTCACTTTCGTTGGATATTTTGGTAAGTGTTAAATTTATGATGGATCTTTATTTGTTTTAGTTGTTTCAGGTTGAGATTTTCTGTTCCATTTTTAGGCCATGGTGGTTGTAGTGAATTCTCTAGGGTTTTTTGCTTTAAATTGGTTCTTTTTTGTTCAATTATTTCTCTTATTTGTTGCTGATGACAATTTAAGGGCTTTTAGTTGAAATTAGTCCATAGATCTCAAATGAGTGAGTCATATTGATTATGTTTTAGCTTTGATTTCAGTGTGCCCCACACAATTTGGGTTTATGTTCTGTATAATGTGTTCTAGCATGTTTAATTTGGGTTTATTTTCAGTGGCTTGAGCTTTATGTGTTTTTAATGAGGTTCTAAATTTTTTTTTTGAGAAACTTAACTATCCTTTGGAATTAATTGCACTTAGGAGGATTTTTAAGCATTGGGCTATGTTGTTTAGATAAATTTAGGTTATTCAATGCTTTGATAAACATGAAGTCATTTTGTGAATTTTTAATCTTTGGAGGGTGTGTGGGGTCTTTGTGGTCTCGTTTGAGAAATTGAATACCCTGGCAAATGCTTGCATTTAGGAGAGATTTTATGATATGTATAGTCTAATTGACGAAATTTGAGGTCATTTCTAAACTTTGAATTGAAGAGGTTTTAATTATGGGAATACAATCTTATAAGTCCCTTTTTATAAATTTTAAAGTTTTTAAGAAATCTGAACATTGAAGGACTTTGTATGAAGTCTCGAAGTTTTCTCGTAAGGAATTTGAGGTCCTTTTGGAGATGCCTATATTTTTGACAAATTTGATGTTATTTTAGAATTTTGAGCACTAAACTGTCTTCACTAGCATCCTACAGGATCATGCTAGAAAAATTTAAGATCCCTTTGCAAGTGCTTTTATTTATGAACATCTTTTGCTTTGTATGGTATTGCTTCGACAACTATGAACTAAATTTTGAGAATTCTAACTTTTGAGAGGTTAATAGATTATACAATGAGATGGATGAAAAGGTTTTTCCCGAGACATTTGAGGTTATTTAGAAATATTTAGACTTGGGAAATGTTTTTTTTTTGTAAACAAATTATGGTATTGTCTTGGAAATTTGATTTCCTTTAGCAAAATTGCGCAATCAAGAAGATAGAGTTTTGTTTTTAGACTTCTCTCTTTTTTTAAAGAATTTTGAGGTTGTTCTGAGAAATTTGAGCTTATAAGGGTTAAGTAATGATGTGTTAATGGTTGGTTTAAATAAATTTAAATCTTATATTGATATGCCTACATTTTGGAATTTTTTTGTGCGTTGTATGGCTCTAATTTGAGAAATTTGAAATTTGAAAAGTTTATTTTAGGTGGCTTGACTTTGGCATTAGTTGAGAAATGAAACATCATTTGGGAAAATTTTTAATGCACCAAAAAGGATTTTACACCTCACCTTATATATGTTGTTCCAATTTCATATCTTTCATTATTCTGAACTCATGAGAAGGCTCAAGTTTAAACTCGGGCTTTCCAGTCTACCTAAATCTAAGGAAAATATTCTTGCAGCGAATATTTATTAAGAAAATTAGTTCATCCATATTGTTCAAATTTGTTTAAGAGCTATGAAGATATATTGTTTTTTAATATTATTCATGTCTGCAAAATGGCTATTGCAACAATACGAGCTGTATCGGTCACTGTATCATCTTACAATGTGCAAAATTTAGCAAGTCGTGATGGCTTATCAAGCATCACATCTTCTTTATGTCCAACAAGGAGGATTCTAAAAAATGATATGACATTAGCAAGTAGGCATATTACATCTATTTGTGTTAGAAATTATAGGAGAACTTGTTTGGTAGTAGCATGGGCTTCTCTTATTTTGGATGCAATCTTCTCAACTTCAAAGAATTTGAATGACTCTTCAAAGAAATCAAGTAATATTTTCTTCAAAATAGAGTGTTACAATTTCTTTGCATTTAATGTAATTGGGTTGCACTTAATTTTGTAAAGCATATTCCTTTTGCTAGGTGTAAAGGAGCAGGACTATTAAATGTGATCTATCACTATAATTTAAAATCACCTAGCTTATGGAAATCTATTCATACCTTCTTGCTAAAGGATCTATAGCCAAACTTGGAACCTAGACTTAAATGAGCATAGTTTTAGAAATTTAGATAAAAAATTAGTGTTTTTAAAAACTAGTTCAAAACATGCATCTTGTTATGTATTTACTTTTGTTACTTTTCCAATTCTGTTAAGGTTATTATGGACTTTGGTTTGGTTTATTTTTAATCATCTTTTGCCCCATACCGAATTGAAACTCTCCTCTTTCTCATATTTCAGCTTTGAATGTATATTTGCAATTTGAATCTCTCTAGAAAGGTTAGAGCTTCCTCATTTTGGCTTTTGAACTTTTCATGATAAAGTTTAGTTCAGTAGTAAAATAAAATATTTGGGCATATTTTTGTGGAAGACTAGCTCATAACATCTAAGTCTAGGAAATTTTATTAGGCTATTTCAATTGATTTCTATTGTTAATTAAAAAAATGCATAGTTGTAGCTTCAATAAATGTGTCAGGATCCTTATTTTAAGGTTTGGATTAGAAAGCAATACACTAAGGTGAATTCATGATGGTTTACAAAGATTAGGAATTGACCTATAAGGCAAATACATTATTATCTATAATGCAATTTTCTTTCCTCTTTTATGTTGCAGTTGAAGTAGCCTTGATTTTGATCTGTCACGGGGAGTCATTATGGAATGAGACAAAATTATTCACTAGGTGCGTGGATGTACCCCTAACTCAAAAAGGAGTAGAAGAGGTTGTTGATGTTGGAAAAAGGATTAGCAACATTCTAGTTGATTTGATATTTACTTTTGCATTGGTTCAAGCTCAAATGACTGCTATGCTTGCGATGACTCAACACTACAGAAAAAAAGTTTTTTAGTCAAATCTTTACTTTATGTTTATGCCAGCATTAAATGCTTTTCTTCTCAAAATATCCAAGGGCAGTTGTTTAAATGGTTATTACTTGAGTTCAGTATCAATTCTTAGGAAATTTAAATTCTATATCTAGCAAGAGTTGACAAATGCATAGATTGAGTTTTATTCATTGGGAAAAATGACGGGGTGATTTTATTAGACAAATTGCATTTGGTAGGAGCCTTCTGAATTTCCAATTATCCTTTTTTATGAGGCCTTCACATTCATAAAAGGTTATTGTGGCCATTGCTACTCAACCAATTTCTAAGCCACTGCTCAATAGTTGACTTTTGAGTTTCTGACATTTTGAGTAGTATTTTGAATGTTTAGAGCTATAGAGGTTGGTATCAAACCTCTTACCTTTGGTTAAAGCTAGAAAACTATGTGCTTACATGGGATTCACCAAACACCTAGTTCAATGTGATTTGTGCATCCTAAAATTTCTTGAATAATGTCAAGATTTTCCTATTTTATTTGGAATATACATTGGGTCAATATAATTACATCCTTCTATAATCACCCTTTGTTCACAATTTGCTCGTCAATTGTCATGATAGAATTGAACTTGAGTATCATCTCAAAGCCATGTGTTTATTGTTTTAAAAAATGATGATTATACAAGTTTTATAAATTTGAAGGTCCTTTTAATGAAAATAAGAATAAAATATTAGATTCATTTCTTTAGAGGTAGTTGTGAAATGATTTTCCGAGGTAGGCTGAGGTGTTTAGGATGTCATTCCAGTTCATAAATTCAAATTCATTATTATGGTTTCCATAGCATGTCTATAATATGAGTGATTAGGTTTGGATGTCAATATTTATATAATGACTTTTTAAATAGGACTAAAGCTTGAAGTTGAATTCCGTGTGATGCAGTTACCAATAATAATACATAATGAGAGTGAGCATGCCAAGGCATGGAGTGGGATATTCAATGAAGATACTCAAAAACACTCTATTCTAGTCATAACAACTTGGCAACTCAATGAGCACATGTAAAAGCTTAATGATAACAATTCTTGGATCTTAATAGTTTCAAACTGTGTATAATATAAGTTTATAATGGTTACTCCATAAATTTTTACTACAATGAAGGTATGGAGAATTACAAGGCCTCAACAAACAAGAAACAACTGATAGATATAGAAAGGAGAAATTTCATGAATGGCATCATAGTTATGACATTCCTCCCCCAAATGGTGAAAGCCTTGAAATGTGTCCAAAACATGTTGTTGCCTACTTTAAGGAACAGGTGTGGTACATTTTTATGAATCATATATGTTGCATTTAATTTTTTTATAAATGTTATTTTTATAGTGGTGTGTAGATATATTATGATTGGGTTGTTTTCTTGGATTTCACATTCTGTATGACTACTAGTCACAAGACAAGTAACTTGCACATATCCATCTTCTCGATCTAATATGTTCTGAGAGGTATCAAATCCTTATGAGAAATGATCCTTTCTTGTTTACATTTATTGTAATGACTAATTAAAACATGTTATACTACACATGTAGCTGATGTTATACAGAAAGCTTTCATATACTTTTCATAGTGCTACTTTCTTAGGAAGACTTTGATTAATATGGTTGTTGTATGTAATGTCCCCTTTTTGTAAATGCTTGAGTATTTGCTTTGAATCAAAGATTTCAAGTAGAACAAGAAGTAGAATAGAATGTGAAACATCATGTACTTGGTCTTGCAACATTTTAGGAAATCTTTGACACATAATCCATAAATAGATCTTCCTTATTAGAGATATTAAAGTACATATCATTCCAAATAGGATTAGGATGGTTAATTTAATCATATGGAATATTGAATTTGTTAATAGAGTTCAACTATAGGAGAGGTAGGATAAGCAGCATATTAGGGTGCCTTAATCAATCATCTACCCTAGCTCTAAGAGAAAATGCCATCACTCTTGGTTTCACGTGACCATTGCCATCCATACTAGTGGGTGTACCTAGTGAAAAATCCATATCCAATCATTCCTCTACCTAGGGCCCAAGAGTGGATACCATCTCTTGTGGCCTCATGTGGCCCTTTACCATCTATTTGAGTGGGTGTACCTAGTGAGGAATCCATAGCCATTCCCTTCTTCCATAATCACCCTTATCCTCCTTCCTATGATTAAATTTCCTTAACATAATGGTCAAAATGGTGAGGATTTGGGAAAACTACAATAGGATGTTTGGAGTGCCCTTACGTTCTAAGCCCAAGGGTGGGCATCCTTGCATCCTATTGGCCTTATGGGGTTTCTTTTCTAATTAATAAACTAGATAGCCATATGGGTGAGATCAACCAGTTTACAAATTTTTCTGGAAGATGATTAATTTCCCTCAATTATGTACAAGAGTGCGAGAATGCAAAATCAATGAAAATTGTGTTCCTCATATCATATATTTAGTCATTGGGGCCTAGCAGCAGGGATGTTAAGGACAGATGTATGGAGTTACTATCATATATGGAAAAAGTCAAGCGAAGGTAGAAGGTGGAAAACACCAAGCTATAATTAAGAAATCATAAATAGGACCATCATTCAGAAGTAAGAAATCATAAATAAGACCCACTATGTTGCTTATTATTATAACTGATATTTCATGCAATTTGCAGATAATATTTAGATTCTGTATACTTGAATGAGATCTCTGTCAGACAAAAGTGATTTCTTCGATGCCTTCCTTGAATTCTTATCCTTGGATACATATACCTCTTCCCAGGGTATATCCCTTTAGAGCTATTGCTTCTCTTCATTTATAAAATCACATCTCTTCCTCTAATTGCACTTTTGTTAATATTAATTAAATTGCTCTTGGCTACCTTTTGGAAAGTAGTCAGCAAACATATTTTTGCTTTACTAATATATATTTCTTACTGGATTAGTCATTATATATATTTTTTGGTTGGTAAAATAATTTTATTATTATTAGTAAATAAAAGTTTCATTATTTGATACACAAATTTAAAATAAAGGTCTATGCTGAAACACCCCAACCTTTGTGTCTATAGATGAACCTGAAGAAGCATTTAAGTTTTCATAATGATACCGACATTGAACCCTAGCTACATGACTATCTTTTGTTGTGTCCCTACTATCCCTCACACTTAGAGAAAAACTGAAGAAAGTATAATAACTTATCATTTTTTTTGGGTGTTATTTAGGAGAATCAAGAGAACAATCTTCAAAGAATAAAGGAGAAAGTTAGAACACCAGAAGATGTGCCACGCTTATTTGACTTGGTAACTATTTAGGATGAGTGCATTAAATTGACATTTAATGCTGCACTAGGAAACACTGTTGTAGCAAAAGATCTAGACCAAGTAGATTGCATTCTTTACTTATTTTTTAATTGTTTCCTTCTTTGCCCCTTATTCTATACTAGCATTCATTTTATTGGTTGAATTTGTAAGAAAAGATCAACTAGTTATAAAATTGAGGTTAGTTTTACATTTATTATATAATCTTCCTATTGTACTATATAATCTTATACTTAGATTAGGATTAGTTAGTTGCAATTTTGTTTCAATTTTATGATCTTTTTAGTGTCAAGTTTTCAAAGAAACAAAATGATGAATGTTGTGTTATTTGAGTCCAATAAAATGATTCTTCTAATTATCATGAATCTTAATCATGCTAAGTTAATGGATTTGTCTTAGTTTTCCAAAAATATATAGTTCAGTTTATTCATTATGGAAAGGAGTGGGTTCGGATCAAAATCTACAATAATTTTCTTGTTTAAATACAACTCTTCATACTTTTGGATGACACAACCTTGCTTTTTTTTTCAAGCATCATATAAACTTGCAAATATTCATAGCTCTATTGATTTAATACCGTTTTAGGGTAACTCTGGATGTCCAACTCGGTATGTCAAAATGTGCAATAGGATATAAAATATATTTGGAAAGAAATTGCAGCCACATCAACTTAGGTCCACTATGAGACTTCTCACTATGTTTGAAATCTGTGATACTACAGACACTTTGCTTCAATACTTGGTCACTCAGGTCCAAGCAGATCAATATGCTGCCAAAAAAGGATCCTATGTGCAAGTACACATTGGAAAATAGTAACGATAGATGAGTCATTCAATTTATGATCCTCAAACCAACAAAGACTCTCCTCATCTAGGAATTAGTGAAGCACTTCATCAACCTGCAACATTTAAACAATTTATCTTATGTTTTTATTAAACATAAGTTATAATTTTTTTTAAAAAATTATTGGTGAATGCCCATTTTCTCAAATGACATGTAGAATAGCTTGTGCCTTTATTGCTAGCAATGGTATGTCTCTCTAGATCCCAAGATTGGTGTTTTTAAAAAAAATCTTTTGACAATACTAATACAAATTTCTTACGTGGAGGGTTTTGTGAAAACAATAGTCTTGATTTGGATGGATCAACAGTTTATGCCAAGCTTTTCATCTAGAGAGCTTTCAATTTTAGAAGTGGATGCTTGTGTTATGATGTGTAACAATCTAGATCTAATCATGGAAGGTGACTCAATATTTTTAATTGATTCAGAAATGCTACTTGTATAGGTAGTATTTTCATATTTACATTATTTTTTAGGTGAAGAAGATGAAAGGGTTGAAGCAAAAGAGGGCTCACTTGATGGAAATCCAAGTAAATGGTGGAACAATCCCAAAAAATGTAGATTATGCATACAAATTTTTTGAGAAGGAGGTACCCATTGATGCTCTTTTCCACATAGATAAAATGATTGATGTTAGTGGTGTTACAAAGGGAAAAGGGTATGAAGGTGTTGTAACTAGGTGGGGTGTAACAAGGTTGCCTTGTAAAGCACACAGAGGTTTGTGAAAGGTTGCTTGTATTGGTGCTTGGCATCTAACCAAAGTTTCCTTTACTATTGCCAGGGCTAGGTAGAATGGATACCATCATCGTACTGAAATGAATAAGAAGATCAATAAGATTGGCAAGTGAGACTAGGAATCTCACACTACAGTCACTGAATTTGACTAGACTAAGAAGGATATCACTCTAATGGGTGGATTTTGTCACTATGGTATTGTGAAGGATGATTATATCATGAGAAAAGGGTGTTGTGATGGTCCCAAGAAGTAAATTGTGACTTTGTCTTAAGGTATTATCCACAACTGGTTAAGGTATTTGTGTGTATAAGTAATCAAGAATAGTTTTAGGGTAGCCTAATCATTTTACAGCAATATAGGATCCATCCACAACTGGTTAAGATATTTGTTTGTATAAGTAATCAAGAACAATTTGAGGGTAGCCTTTACAAGATAGCCTGAACAATCTTATTAATTTATTATGTTTTCTACAGTGATTTGGCTTTATAATATTAAATCTTTTGTAGTTGATGTAATGTATGTGCACTATTATTATCTAAAAATTCCTTTTCCATGTTGAAGCATTCTTCACTATTAAATCACTTATTCTAAAGTTACAATCCCATGGGAACTCTGATATAGGATAAATGATTTTGGCATTGATGTAGGAACAATAGCAAAAACATTTGAACCCAAGTTTGCATTGTTTAAAAATCATGTCACAAATATCCTGGGTGTTCAGATACTAGAAGTTGAGGTAAGTGAGTTGATATTCACCTATTTTTAATTATTTTTAAGTTTTCTTGACTATCAATTGTTTTAGTCTCTATCCATGAAGCAATGTTTGTTTAGACCATACAAGTTATCATCATAATCTTTTGATTTTATATTATCCTCAATTAAACATGAAGCTGGGAAAGAAGCCTATGACTTAGTATTGTTCATTTGGATATCTTCATTATCAATTTCTGAAATGTATTCTTCACAAGTGGGGAGTCTACTCCTCAAGTCTCTACAATACAAATAATAAAAGTAGAGTTTTACTGGTTTTGATGTTTTTAATTGTGTTTTATTCCACTTGCAGTTTAAGCATCTATTAATGGTAGCTATTGGCATAGAAGGTATTGGAGGCATTCTTTTCATCTTTGGTAGTAGTCTGGTGACTTATTTGCTAGTTTGTCTTTCTTTTAGTGTGCCTCAACTAGATTCTGACTATGGGTCAATTCCTACATTTTTTCCATTCATTGTATTGACTAGTATTTTTTTTTGGCTTCCTTGCAGCTCATTTACTTAGTAGTTGTGACACCAATTGTGTTTGACTTCTACAACTATGACATGGCCTCATCTAAATATGTAACTGAGTTCATTGAGTTCTTGAAGGTATGTACTTTTAAAATCACATGTTTCTAATCTTTAATTTAATGCATAATTTCATATGCAGTTTGTCTTAGTGGGACGCAATTTGGATATGAGTTGTATGTAATGAATTTTATATTTTTTCAAATCACACATTGCTATGCAAAGATAATTGCTTTTGATAATTTTGATTTTGGGATTTTCCCTGTTGTTGCTAGTTATTTGTGGCATCTCTAGGATTTTCTATTATTTATGCTTTCTACTAATTTCTCTTGGTTCATGCCAATTAAAAATCATTTTAATCCTTAGATTTCTAATTAAATTTTATCTAATTTTTCTTGTGCTTGACTATGGAACAAGGCGTTCTTCTAGATGGTAAATTAATAGCAGTGAAGCAACTAAAATCTAAGCAAGGAAAGTGTGAGTTTATAAATGAAGTAGCTATAATATCTACAATGCAACATAAGAGCCTTGTTAAATTACATGGATGTTGTGTAGAAGGAGATCATCGTATTTTGGTCTATGAATCTCTAGAAAATAATAGTCTTGCACAAGCTTTATTCGGTAACAATATATGGTCACCCTACTTACCTTGATTTGTAACCATTATTTGTATCCACTCACATAGTATCGATGTGAATTAGCAAGCAATAAATTATTTGACATCCACCTCGACTGGCCTACTTGGCTCAACATCTACATCGAAACTGGATGTGGGCTTGCTTAGCTTCATGAGAAATTTAGCATCCAAATAGTGCACTGAGACATCAAAGTAAGTAATATCCTATTGGATAATTGTTTGAGCCCCAAGATAGTAGATTTTGTGCCATTGGATCTCAAGCTAGTCAAAGATTCTATCTTTGGGTTGTCTTTTAATCACCATGACTTTGCTTTATTGCTAACTTTTATCGTTGTGCATTTGAAAGTAAATATTTTGCTAATAAAACTACAACTAGGGACCAATCTGTAGTGGGTGAAATACCTTTTTATTACCCCTTAATCAATTCTTCAAATAGACCATTGTTATCTCAATGTCAGGTCCTGCTAATGGACAAGAAAATGTGGTTTTGTATTTTGATTCTCTTATCATCAGTTATTATGATTTCTCTATAACATTATGGATTGTGGAATCTTGAAGTTTCTGAGTATTAATTTTCCCAAAATATGTCCATGGGCATATGCACTGAGTTGTGGTGCCAAAAAGGTGACAAGATTTTTTTTTCCTATTTTAAAAAGCTCGTACGCACTATAGCGCGCACGTGCTATGGCTTGGGCAACCCAAGGCATAGTGCGTGCATGCTATAGTGTGTATGCATTATAGAGCATACATGCTTTAAAAAAAAAAGCATATATGATGGGCTGCAGACCTGTAGCCCATCATTTTCATCAGTATTTTCTTCTACTCCTACAGCGAGAAGCGTGTACGCGAGTTGAAGACTTAACATTTTCACCACCATTTGCCAAAATGCCTCCTCATCAATGAAATCCAAGACCACAAGTGCACCCACGATGATGCTGTAAGTGATATAAACCTAACATTGCATTGTTTGATATATTTTTCATATTGTTTTGTAAGTCTTTTATATTCTTTTGTAGGGTTTTTACAAATTTCATTTAGATTTGTTTATTTATTTGGATTTCAATTGATTTTTTATTAGGAAATGTTCATAATCAACCAGAAAATCCACAAGAACATCAAAACCCTCAACAACCCCAAAACCAAAACCTTGCTCAAGAAGAACAACAAATTCCACAACCCGGACCAATTTCAAGACCTCCACCAGGCACACAGGAAAATATAATAAATGAAATAATGAGAGGCAAAATTGAATTAGAAAGACTCATTGCTCGGTTGAAAGAATCCAGACAAACCAATGCAATGAGGGTTGAATTGGCATCATCCCTCGAATCCATTAACACCCAAATAGCCTTAGTTAGTGGTCAGTTAGATATTTGGCGGGTTAAGAGGGATGAACAAAAAAGATTTTATGTAATAAATTGTCATATGAAGATGTTAAAAAAAAAGAAATACCAAAAGGCAGTATATGTGCATTATTTAGAAAACCCAATGAGCAAAATACTGTTAGAGAGGGTACTAAATGATTCCCCATCCATTGGTGCATACACGATGCTATTAGAAATAATTTTTGGGATAGATGGTGGATGGTTTTTGATGCCCCTCCTTGCAACAATCACGAGGTCCCCATGTATTTTTTGAAGAAATTATATTGTCCTTTAGGAGATCCCCAATTATTTTGATATATTAGACTCCCAGGGTAGAGGTGGGGGGTCATGATTTGAGAGGCCAGGAGCACATCATGACCCTAATGTAGTTAGGGCACCTATGGTCAAGCCAAAAAACGTGAGTATGTGACTATTCCTTCAGTTGTGAAGGAAAATGTAGAGGCCAACACTCTAGGGACCATTAATGCTTTGACATAGACTCTCATCCATTCCATGAACCCATTAGTTGAGGGGGAGCCTTCTGTGTGTCGTGGTCACATGTGCACTTCATGCGGATTCCTATGCACATTTGGCACTCATGTTGGAGATGGTGCAGATGATGGGCATGTCATCGATCAGTTCCTGAATGAGACATTTAGCATTGACACATAGGAAAACTACAATTATAATTTACTATTTTGATCACATTTCATATGTATAGTGAATGATTAATTAATTAGCATCTATTGACATTGTTCAAAATTCAGGGTCAGAGTGTTGCTGGGCCTAGCAGCGACCCTCCAGGCCCATTTTTTGTCCCTTCCATGAGTCCTGAGGTATGTATCGATTTAATAATTTTTACTAATAAATATATTTATTATGTAATCATATTAAGGATTGACAAAAAAAAATTATGCATGTGCATCAGTTCTCCACAGGACCCTCAACCTTTACCACAGACTCTGAGCATAGACATCATACGAGCTTCACACAGGTACAGTTGTTTCATGTTAATTTAATTCATTTGATTATATTTATTTTATGTTTCATGTTAGATGTAACGTGTATTGTATGACATGTAGCTCATGATTTCGGACACACCTCCTCATCTACGACAGTCTGTTGATAGTGGAGTGGCTGCAACAGTGGCTAGCTCACAGCTACTGACGAAGGTATGAAAGAATTTTCTTCATTTTAGTTATTGTTTATAATAGTTAATCTCAAAATTTCTAATGTTAACCTTTGTTTATATATTACTATAGCTTTTATGGTTTTTACTCAAGCAGTATGTATGTTAGGCCTACTGATACTCTTTTAATTATGGATCCAAACCTTGTTTTCATTTTACTAAGTGGTAAGGGGTAGTTTTTTTTAATGGTTATCTGCTAATAGTAGGTTAGTTTGTTGTTAAAGGGTCAGCCCCATAGTTTTAGCTACTTTTAATTCAAAAACTAGGAGTGAAGGTAGAAGTGGCAATGAAAGAATTAGATAAAGAAGAACTAGGAGCACATATTGAAGTTAGAAGTAGAGAAGAAGTAGGAAAATAAAATAAAGGTATGAGGACTAATAGTAGGAGATAATGAAATTAAAAGTAAAGCTAGGAATAGAAGATTAGTTGTATTCCAAGTTGATTTCAACTAGGAGTAGGACCTACAATATGGAAGTTATATGTTTTCTATAAATAATAATGAAGCTTAAAGATATAATTGGTGATTAGATATACTCACCTTGGTCTAGTAGAGTCATAAGTGTAGGAGAATTTGTGTTTTAAATTAATATTATTCATAGGCCAAATTCAAATGTTGAACTTGATAATAGAACTAGGCATATCCTTATGATTCAAAGAAACTATAGCTTTTGGAATCAACACCATCAACTCCCCTTCACTATTTCTTTGGGATGAATGGAACTAGCATAACAAAACTCTACATTCTTTCATTCTCCTCCTCCTCCTCCTCTCATACAAAATAAACTTGGATAAGATAACTTACTAGACTTTTGGATTCATGGTCCTTCTCTCTTCTTTTCATACTCTTATAGCTATGCTAGTGGGATAAATCATTGAGTATTTTCTTATCTTTTATTTTTGCTCTTTCTTTTCTCAAGTGACCACTTGAGCTTTTGCTATAGCTTTTACAACACAATGCTTGAGATTGAGACATTTTCTTGAGTGAGGTCTCTTAAACTAGTTGACTTGGAATCTTAGTAAGCTTTAGGATTTTTTTGTTCTTTTATGTATCCTTGCAAAAGAATGTAATAGTTAATATTCTTGGTTTGGGAGCTTTTGTCCTTCAGCTTGGTGATATTTAATCTCCTTGTAGTTTTCCCAAAATCTTTACCTCTTTCTCTTTTTTTCTTCTACTTTATTGTGTGCATGAGGTGGACACATGCTTCCAATAAAGTGGGGACTACATGTATCATTTGAAAAAGTAAGAACACTTATTTGGTATTATTTTTAGCCCCATTTTAATATACATTATGGGTTCCTACATTGATTTCACACTCTCCTTTAAACACTCATTGGACCTCCAAATTATTATTTAAGTCCTATGTTGATTCGTTTTCTTTAAAAACTCAAGGTTACCCTTGTCTATAAGTGTGCTTCTCTATTTCAACTTCAATCAAATAATTCCTTTCATTTATTGGACCTTATCTTACCATTTATGACATGTATTTTCTCTCTAAACCCAAAAATAAGTTGTTAGATCAAATTTCACACGCTCTAAATATCTTGGACCCACAATCAAAACTTGGGTTGGAATTGGTGGGTATAAGATGACTTTGGTGATATTTACTTGGGTACAATATTTTTGTTGGTGATATGTGTATTTATAAGTGATTATATTAATTGAATTATTGTAGGATCTCATCACGCTTGACCGTCCACGAGCATTTGAGGTGAACTTACAGAGTGACTATTTGTTGGTGGTAAGAAAATAATTGATTTTGTGTGTACATATATTTGATTTCAATGTATAATAAATATTGATTCATATCTACTTTCTTTGTATCAGTTGGAGCTAGAGAAGAGCCTCAACAAGAGGTCGAGTGAGCGTGTCAAGAGGGTCCCGTCATCTCTAATATCTCCCTCTACACGACAGCAAAGGACGTCGAGAGACTTGTTTCCTCCCCTCGTGGGAAGGAAAAGATCTAGTTGATCTAGACATGTATATATATAGGCATAAGTGGACATATTCGATACACATTTGATGTATATGACATTCTATATTTGATGTATGACATTTATTTGATGTATGACATTATTTGACTTATGACATTATTGGTTAATATATGATATGTTTGTTCATATACGACATATGATATGATATGTTTGTTCATGTTTGTTCATGTATGCCATTAAATTAGATATGTTCATGTATGACATTAAATTAGATATGTGCATACATATGAAATTAAATTCAATACCTAATCCATTCAAAATTTTGATAGAATATTGATTAAAAATAAACTTTATAATTTTTAAAGCATAAGTTAAGCATTTGCAATATGTCATCGTCATATGATTAATGATCTTGTTCATGTTTAAATTTTTCCTTCTCTATCATTTGTTTACCAAGTTTAATTCAATACCTAATTAGTTTGAATTTTTGATACAATATTGATTGGCAATAGACTTTATTAGGAAATATTCGTGGACCTCCTAGCAATTGGTCACCTAAATGAGAACCTTGAGATTTATTAGGAACTCCATTAAAGAAATCAGTAGTTTGAAATTACTCTATCCAACAAAATAGTGGTCTACGAATATTAGAGAGATAGACTTAATATTTACCAAGTGGCCATCCAATGCCAAGTGTTGTGGATGTATTTGCATTCAAAGTTCAATCACATGTTAAATAATAGACATTTTAGGAGTAAGAATAAGTTATCTAACCTTATTAACATTCTTTTGTATGAGTTCCAAGTAAGGTATCAAGAGTGCTTGAAATTCAAGACTTTATCTTCTCATCTTGTCCATGTCTTTACTTAAATCAACCTGGATTAACTAAGGTACCTCAATTAACTTAAAAACACTATTCTTTAAATCCTCATCAATATTTTTCAACTTTCTTTAAAATATATTGTGTTAAATGTAGTACATCACATAACTATTGGAGTAGGTGGATTATCTCCTTAACAATATTTTCTAGCTCAGCTGTAATACCACCAAGTTCAACTTGTTGAGCAGTAATGGACTCATTTGGTCTCTCCATAATCTTCTTCTCTATTCTTTTCTCTTCTAATTGTATCAAATTTTCATTAACATCAACATCAGGTGCATTTACCTATTTTACAAGTAAACTTAATTGATCAATCATTGGAGGTTTGTTATTGGCTGGTGCATCTAGAACAATTTGTAATAAGATTTCCTTCACATCTTATAATACTTGTTTGTACTTCACTTCCTATCTTTCTCTTTTGCATCTTTCCCCTTCACAATTGTCTATAATTTATTATAGCATTAGAATCCAATTGTGTATGATCATAGATTGAAAGTATGATAGCTTCATCTAATATTACCTTATCTTTTCTACTCTTTTTCATCTTTTTCTTGTCTTGTGATGTGATTGATCTTGTACTTGGTGATATAATTGGTTGCACTAAAGCCATGTCCTCCTTAGATTTCTTATTTTTCTCATCAATTAAATGTTTGTCTTACTTTACCCACTTTTTGTTGTGCAAATATTAGGCTATTTAGCTAGTGTTCCCATAACAACATTTGAAACAACAATTTTGTTTAGTTTTGGCTATGTGTATACAACAATGTTCATTATTATTTAAGGGAATGGTGATAGTTACTAATCCATGTAACCCCAATAATGTTTCCTTTTATTCATTAAAGCCCTATAATAGTTGGTAATTTCTATAAGGATTTAACTAATTCTGACTTGGTTGTGCATAAGGTACCTATTAGTAAGTCATATTTTGCGAATAAGGACTCTAAGAATAATTTTGATCCTTTGCAAAGCTATTCTCCACATCAAACTCCCATGCTTGATTCAATTCAAGTGTCTACTTGTAAGAGACAACAAAGCAAACCTAATTCTTAAAAGATTAAGGAGAAAATTGACGTTGGTATTCAAGCTACTCTGGAAAAAAAATTGATAGATAGAAAAAGGAAAATGAGTGCAAAAGGCACTCCTTAGAAGAATGAGGGACCTTTCGTGAAGTGTTAAACAAAAGATGTGCTCTCTAATCTAACTTGATGCAGGTGGTGCTAATGTAATTTTGCTTCAAAAAAAAAAATTGTCTCAATAATCATATTCTTCTATAATTACAAAGTTGACTAAGTGGAACTCATTTCATGTTCATGTTGCAGGTGCTTCGGGTGGTTCATGTATTCTTTTGAACCATAAATCTTGCACTGCTATATATTCAGTCTTTTCCTAACTAGTGGCAAGTAGTTCTTACTAATTTTGGTATGTCATTCATAGTGCTCAATATATATGGCCCTACTTCTACATGTGATGATAAGACAAAATTTTTGGGTTCCTATTCTTAGGCTATTTCTGACATTCAAGATGATAAATTGATTATGCCTAGGGATTTCAATGGCATTCTATCTTGGGATGAGAAAATTGAAGGTATATTCCCCCTCTTCATAAAATGATAAATTTTCTAATTTTGTGAATAATAACACCCTCATTGATATCCCTCCTTCTAAAGGGGCATTTACATGGACCAATAAGGGACAAGAATTTCACCAAATTACTAGAGACTTGATAGGTTTCTTATTTCTCATGATTGATTCCTTTCAAATATTAATATTAACTCAGAAATCCTCACTTTGGTTGCTTCAGATCATTTTGCCATTTCTCTATGTATTGAATCTAAGGGGAGTCCCAGTGGTAGTAAACCATTTTTTAAGTTTAAGCATATGTGGTTTAGGCACTTAGATTTCTTGTCACTACTCAACCAATGTTTTCTACTCCTTTTGTCAAGGAATCTAGAATGTATCAGCTTCACATGAAGCTTAGATAGGGTTTGCCTAGCTACCTAGAGCTAATGGAGTAGATAGTTTTATCCCATGAGAAAGGTCAGAGAGATTTGGCAGTTGGCAACTTTGTACTAGCCAACACTACAAGTTTTAGCATCACCCGAGATGGCATTGTAAAATGAAAACTAAATGTGATCTCCAAAAAGTGAGAGCGGTTATTGTAGGTCTCTACAACATGGTCTTTTAGGAACAAGAATTGCATCCATACCTCACATGAGCTTTGAGATATGCCCCATCAAAGATCGCAGCCCTATGCGATTTAGTGACCCTTGGGGACATTTTGGTTTGGCGTGCCCGAGAATGTTTGAGCATTGAAGGGGATAGGATGAGGTTGAGGATAGGGTTTACCTGGCCACCTAGAGGTAACAGAGTAGATAGTTCAATCCCATGAGGAAAGGTGAGAGAGATTTGGCAGTTGGCAACTTTGTACTAGCCAACACTACAAGTTTTAGCATCACCCGAGATGGCATTGTAAAATGAAAATAGAATGTGATCTCAAAAAAGTAATAGAGGTTATTGTAAGTATCTACAACATAGTCCTATAGGAACTAGAATTGCATCCATACCTCGTACGAGCTCTGAGATATGCCCCGTCAAATATCACAACCCTATGGGATTTAGTGACCCTTGGGGACATTTTGGTTCGACCTACATGAGAATTTTTGAGTGCTGAAGGGGATAGGACAAGGTTAAGGATAGGGTTTACCCAGCCACCCAGAGCTAACAGAGCAGACAGTTTGATCCCACGACAAAAGGTGAGAGAGATTTGGCAGTTGGCAACTTTGTACTAGCCAACACTGCAAGTTTCAGCATCACCCGAGATGGCATTGTAAAATGAAAATGAAATGTGATCTACAAAAGTGAGAGAGGTTATTGTAGGTCTCTACAACATGGTCTTTTGGGAACTAGAATCACATCCATACCTCGCATGAGCTCCGATATATACCCCGTCAAAGATCACAACCCTATGGGATTTAGTGACCCTTGGGGACATTTTGGTTAGGCGTGCTCGAGAATGTTCAAGTGCTAAAGGGGATAGGACAAGGTTGAGGACATAGTTTATCTAGCCACCCAGAGCTAACAGAGCAGACAGTTTGATACCACGATGAACGGTGATATAGATTTGGCAGTTGGCAACTTTGTACTAGCCAACACTGCAAGTTTCAACATCACCTGAGATGGCATTGTAAAATGAAAATGGTATATGATCTCCAAAAAATGAGAGAACTTATTGTAGGTCTCTGCAACATGGTCTTGTAGGAACTAGAATCACATCCATACCTCACACGATCTTTGAGATATGCCTCGTCAAAGATCGCAGCCCTATGGGATTTAGTGACCCTTGGGGACATTTTGGTTCGGCGTGCTCGAGAATGTTTGAGCACTGAAGGGGGTAGGATGAGGTTGAGGATAGGGTTTACCCAGCCATCCAGAGCTAATAGAGTAGACAGTTTGATCCCATGATGAAAGGTGAGAGAGATTTGGCAGTTGGCAACATTGTACTAGCCAACACTGCAAGTTTCTGCATCACCAGAGATGGCGTTGTAAAATGAAAATGGAATGTGATCTCCAAAAAGTGAGAGATTTTATTGTAGGTCTCTGCAACATGGTCCTGTAGGAACTAGAATTGCATCCATACCTTGCACGAGCTCCGAGATATGCCCCATCAAAGATCACAACCCTATGAGATTTAGTGACCGTTGGGGACATTTTGGTTTGGCGTGCCCAAGAATGTTCAAGCACTGAAGGGAGTAGGACAAGGTTGAGGATAGGATTTACCTAGCCACTTAGAGCTAACAGAGCAAACAGTTTGATCCCACGATGAAAGGTGAGAGAGATTTGGCAGTTGGCAACTTTGTACTAGCCAACAATGCAAGTTTCAGCATCACCCGAGATGGCGTTGTAAAATGAAAATGGAATGTGATCCCCAAAAAGTGAGAGAGATTATTGTAGGTCTCTACAACATGGTCCTGTAGGAACTAGAATCATATCCATACCTTGCACGAGCTTCGAGATATGCCATATCAAAGATTGCAGCCCTATGGGATTTAGTGACCCTTGGGGACATTTTGGTTTGGTGTGCCCGAGAATGTTCAAGCACTGAAGGGGGTAGGACAAGGTTGAGGTTAGGTTTTACTCAGCCACCCAGAGCTAATGGAGCAGATAGTTCGATCCCACGATGAAAGGTGAGAGAGATTTGGCAGTTGGCAACTTTGTACTAGCCAACACTGCAAGTTTCAGCATCACCCGAGATGGCATTGTAAAATGAAAATGGCATGTGATCTCCAAAAAGTGAGAGATTTTATGGTAGGTCTTTGCAACATGGTCCTGTAGGAATTGGAATCGCATCCATACCTTGCACGAGCTCTAAGATATGCCCCGTCAAAGATCGCAGCCCTATAGCATTTAGTGACCCTTGGGGACATTCCGGTTCGGCGTGCCCGAGAATGTTTGAGCACTGAAGCAGACTGGATGAGGTTGAGGATAAGGTTTACCTAGCCACCTAGAGCTAACAGAGTAGACAATTCAATCATACGACCTTTTTTCCACTAAGTTGCAACTTTGAGCAACTTTTACAACTTTCAACAATGCAACTTTGCACAAAAAGTGCTATTTTTACATTTTTCACTTGATTCCAATTCTATGACTTAGAAAATGTTTGGAAATAGTAAAAAATCAAAGGAATATAGGAATATAGATAGTTTTATGGTTATTTCCTAAAAGTTTCTAAATTTTTGCAAAAGTTGCTAATGCAACTTTGCAATTTTTGCATTGACAACATTTGGGTGAATTATGCATTTTGGCTTGGAGGGTATGGAAACTGAAAGTTGTTGATGGGAACATGCTAGATAGGGTAGAAAAAACCTATTAAATCCTAAAAACATCTTAGAGTTGACTGTTTGTAGGATTTGCCCATCAGGAACTAGAAGGGTCACTTGGCACATTGTTACAAATTTGCTCATTTTGGGTTATTACTTGGGTCCATCACCCTATCCTCTACATCAATATTGATCCTAGGTTAGGGGTGGATATAAAAGACCTATAAAGGCATTTAATAATGTAATAAGGCTATCAAAACCTCTAAAAGATATAAAAGGCACTAAAAGTGCAATATTTTGTAAAAATGCCAACATTGGCAATATAAGCCAAAATGGGCTTAATAAAGTCATGCAAAGGATCTAAAGGTAGGTTTCATTTGGTTTTGAGAGTCTAAATGAGTTTAAAACCTCATTCCCATGTGTGGGAGACAAGTTTGGGTAGTCAAAATTGATTGCTCCAAAGGTGGATTTAGTGTTTTCTCTAAACAAGAGTTTCATTTTACATTGGAAGTCATCTAATATAACCAAAGTGAAGGTGTTTGAACCATTTTGGGATTCTAGAGACGTTGCAAAGTAATATTTCTAGAAAGTCCTAGGGTAAAGGGGCTAGAAAAGAGGGTATGCAAACTTGCCTAGGGCTAGATTTCTATGCTCCTTTCAAATACTTATTTGTTGATTTCATTGCCTAGCTGGGTATGCAAACTCGCCTAGGGCCTCTTGGAAAAAAAAAAAACCTCTACAAAACAAAATAAAATTACATATTTACATTGTTTATACAATCTATTACTTGATTCAAAAAGGCCATCATTGTTCCACCATTGGAATTCAAGTTATAGAGGTTTCTTTGCTGATTGCTTTGTACAGACCAGCGAACTGGCAACTTTAAAAAGATTTTTCAAACTAGTAAAGAAATTGATCAAAAAAACTCCTAATCTTTACCAAAGCATCTACATTCCATACACTATCAATCCATTAAAGGTGTGGATGAAGGGTGAAATCATAAAATTGTCATCAAAATGCTTAGTTTGCTCTTCATTCCAATGCCAAAATTCGTACAAAAGCATGTGCCAACACTCAAACTAACTTGGATTGGTCTTAAATACCTCTTACCCACATGAATCAATAGATCTTATAGGTTTCCAACTGATTCTTGAAGCCCTTATAAAGTTTTAGCACTTTTTGTTAATGTTGTCAAGCAACTTTGCAAACTTGCAAAGTTGCCAAGTGCAACTTTTGCACTATTGTGCATTTAATGGCTCCATGACCTCAAACATGGTTAAATGAACCTATTTCCATGTAATTAAAACTTTTAACATTTTTTCCATCTTTACCATCCTCCTGAGGTCTTGGTCAATGTTTGACCATTCTAGGCTCTAACAAGCAATTTAAGCAATTTTGCCAACATAGAAGCAACTTGGGAACTCAAACACAACAAAAACCTATTTACAAACATAACTCACACACTTGGGGATTTATCACATAGCCCTTATTCATGTGGTCTAGCCGAGACCACTACAAGCCAAAAATGATTTAGGAAACTTGGCATATTTCCTAGGTGCTCCTGCACCAACAAAGCTCAAAGCCAATGGGTAGAAGTCAATAGTAGGAAGAAGAGGTTGTCAACTACTAGCCCCTTTTTTAACATGGTTACTAAGAGAAAGTACAAAACTAATGTGGAAGGTAAGAATTATTGTTTGGGTAGGAAGAATAATAAAGAAATAAGGGAATTGGCAAGTAAAATTGATATAGTAAATGGGAGACAGTTCACCATCTAGGAGAGTTGTAACAAAAGTTATAAAGGAATATCATATCATAGAATATTAGAGGATTGAATGCTCCTCATAAGAAGGATATTTTGAAGAATGTGGTTTGGTAACCCAATTTGAACATTTGGAGGGACCCTTGTGGAGAAGGGTAGGTATTTAGTTTAATGGTTTGAATCTATTCTTGAAACAAGTCATTTGCTAAATGTTTATTACTTCTTGGGAATCTAGTTTGACTCGTCAAATCATTGGTATCAAATCTAGTAGATCTATTGAGGGGTGCAAAATTAGTTACTTGTGTTGTAGATTGTTATATTGAGAAGATGCCTCCAAAAAATATATATAGAAGGAGATACAAGAGCTGATATAAGCTACTAAAATAATGGATAGAGAGTTGAGGAAACAAAGAGACTAAGATGAAATAAGGTAAAGAGAAGTGAGACAAGTAAGCAAGTAAAATGCAACCATCTCGGAAATCTTGGAAGCTTTGGAAAGGATTCATACGAGGGATGTGCATGAAGAACAAGAAAGTGATGCTTAAGCACTTGAGAATCCTCATGGAGAGGATGGAGGGGACTTAGATTAGGAATGTAAATTTAGTTGTGTGTCAATATTAGGAATGTGACCAATTAATGCAACAACCTCATCATATGTCACCATAGTCGAAGTATCGGCAGCCCATAGGAACTCAAACTTTGAACATCCCATTTGTAAATGAGCTCATAAAGAAAGTTCAATAAACTTGCATGAATTAGTGAAACAAAAGTTGCATACTTGTGAAGATGATCAGACTGCAGGTGATCAATATGTCTCAAATCTATATTCAATTCTTTTACTATGCATATAAATGGTTTGTTATATAAAAGACTTATATCCACTAGATAAATAATCATTTTCTTACTATGCTATCCTTATCCTTGGCTGATCTCTGGTAGACCATTTCTTAACCATCCTCCTTCGATCTATAGGTAACTATATTAATCTGGTTCATCTTGTCTCTACTCGAATTAATAAGAATTGGCAATCTCAGGGATTTCCAAAAGAGGAATGGGTCCAAGTGGAAGATAGGATTTAGAAGTGAGTTTAATTAAAACATAATAAATAGTGTATTACAAAAAGGAGAATGGTATGTTATTTGCAATCTACTCCCTTATACATTCTATCAATGTTCCACATTGAACCTAATACAGAACATCACAACACATAACTAGCAACATAGAACATACCTCCTAGCCACCTCAAGAACATAAAATTTCAAAAACCAAAGTGCACAAGTTTAAATTCAAAGCCTCAAAGGTCAAGAGCACAACAAGTAAAAATAAATAAATAAATACGAACAAAACCCACATTTGATGGAATCACAAAAAATCTGGTGGCTAGATAGTTACAAGCTGATTCAATCTAATCCTTCATCACCATTAAGGTTGAAAATAACATACCCAATTGAAAACCAATTTGCATATACAAAGTGATTAACATTACTCACAAAGAGGGAGTATAAGCTACACACTACCTTGCATCCAAGGTGTGCTAAAGAACATAACCAAACTCTTGGAGATCATATAATCCTAAGTTTACATAATCTGGTAGTAACACATTTCATTAACTTATGAAACATTTACCAAGTTCCATGATTTCTCTTTCCAAAAATGACATGCTAGATACACTTTCCAACAATATAATTAAGATCTTTCCATCATACACTACAAGTTTTAGCATCACCCGAGATGGCATTGTAGAATGAAAATGGAATGTGATCTCCAAAAAGTGAGTGAGATTATTGTAGGTCTCTACAACACGGTTCTTTAGGAATTGGAATCTCATCCATATCTCGCACGAGCTCCGAGATATGCCCCATCAAAGATTACAGCCCTGTGGCATTTAGTGACCCTTAGGAAATTTTGGTTTAGCGTACTTGAGAATGTTCGAGCACTGAAGGAGACAAGACGAGGTTGGGGATAGGGTTTACCCAGCCACCTAGAGCTAATGGAGCAGATATTTGATCCCACGATGAAAGATGAGAGAGATTTCGTAGTTGGCAACTTTGTATTGGCCAACAATGCACGTTTCAGCATCACTCGAGATGGTGTCGTAAAATGAAAATAGTGTGTGATCTCCAAAAAGTGAAATAGGTTATTGTAGGTCTCTACAACACGGTTGTGTAGGAGCTAGAATCACATCCATACTTCACATGAGCTCCTAGATACACCCCGTCAAAGATTGCAGCCCTATGGCATTTAGTGACCCTTAGAGACATTCCGGTTTGGCATGTCGGATAATGTTTGAGCATTGAAGGGGATAGGATGAGGTTGGGGATAGGGTTTACCTAGCCACCCAGAGCTAATGGAGCAGATAGTTTGATCCCATGACAAAAGATGAGAGAGATTTGGCAGTTGGCAACTTTTTACTGGCCAACACTGCAAGTTTCAGCATCACCCGAGATGGCATTGTAGAATGAAAATGGAATGTGATCTCCAAAAAGAAAAAGAGGTTATTGTAGGTCTCTACAACATGGTCCTGTAGGAATTAGAATCTCATCCAGATCTTGCACGAGCTCTGAGATATGCCCCATCAAAGATTGCAACCCTGTGGCATTTAGTGACCCTTAGGGACATTCTGGTTCAGCGTGCCTAAGAATGTTCAAGCACTTAATGGGACAAGACAAGGTTGGGGATAAGGTTTACCTGGCCACTCAGAGCTAATGAATCATACAGTTTGATCCCATGACGAAAGATGAGAGAGATTTGGCTGTTGGCAACTTTGTACTAGCCAACATTGCAAGTTTCAACATCACCCGAGATGGTGTCGTAAAATGAAAATAGTGTGTGATCTCCAAAAGGTGAGAGATTTTATTGTAGGTCTCTACAACATGGTTCTGTAGGAGTTGGAATTGCATCCATACTTTGCACAAGCTCCAAGATGCACCCCATCAAAGATTGCAGCCCTATGGCATCTAGTGACCCTTAGGGACATTTCGATTTAGCATGCCTAAGAACGTTCGAGCACTAAAGGGGAAAAGACAAGGTTGGGGATAGGGTTTATCCAGCTACCCAAAGCTAATGGAGTAGACAGTTTGATCCCATGACAAAAGATGAGAGAGATTTGGCAGTTGGCAACTTTGTACTAGCCAACACTACAAGTTTCAGCATCACTCGAGATGGCATTGTAGAATGAAAATGGAATGCGATCTCCAAAAAAGTGAGTGAGGTTATTGTAGGCCTCTGTAACATGGTTCTATAGGAACTAGAAACTCATCCATACCTCGTACAAGCTCCGAGATATGCCCCCTCAAAGATATTTGAATTCACAGTGTTTAATGAGAATATAGTTGAGGCTTGCTTTACTTTTCTATGTTAAGTTTGGCTTTCAATTTTGGAGGAATGAATCAACCTTGATGATAGAGGTAAATGATGAATAAAATTTATTTAATCACATTGTTTGAAAAAGCTTTAATGACCTTTAAATACAATTGAAAGAAATGGAATTGATCTCCCTTACTCATGTAGATAAATAAAATTGGAATTTAAAAAAGAGAGGTACATCCACCATAAAACCATGCAATCATGCACTTCTTGATGGGAGTATCATAAGTTCATTGTTAGATGGATATGCCAAATGTGGAAGAATAAAAAGGAAAATATGTTGATTGATTGAATATAAAACCAAACATGTGGAATATTTAAAAATATATCATGGGGCTATTAATAAAATCAAACTAGTAGAATCAAACTCTACAAACATGGGTATTCAAACTATGAACAAAAAAAACATCATTATTGAGGTTTTAGCATGTTGGGCAAGATAAGGTCTTATTGAAGCTAACAAGAAGCATCATTGTATATAGTGTTTTATAGGCATAAAATTAAAGTGGTATAAAACCATTCACATGCAAAAACATCTAGAACATGTGATAAAATCATATGTTCAAACCATTCATGTAGCCATAGTCACAAATTTCAACAAAGAATTCAACCAACATAAGGGTGCTAAACTTTGTAAGCTATGGATAAAATATTTTCTTTTGTCTCCATATCAAATAAAATATTTTGGTACCTCTGTGAATGTAGTATGACATCCTTCATTTTATAGTGTTGATCCCAAAGCTACAACACTTATTATTTATTACACATGTATGTAAATTTGTTAAGCATCAAATTCAACACCTTTCTGTGCAAAATAATGTACTATATGCTAGAGTAATAAATTCATTTTCTTATTAATTAAATTATATTGATATAATTACTAAGTTACTTATTATATTGATATAGTTTACTTATAATTCCTTTCGATTTACAACTAATTGAAATGATTTTCCCAATTTTCCATCTAGTCACTAGGAAATTGGATTTGTTGTCTCTTTCTCTTAAAGAACTGGATCTACTAGTTCCTTTGGTCTAGAAGCCTTCCATTGAGATTGGGGTTTTGAAAGGTTCAAGGGTTGAGGAACTTTCTATAGAATATCTTGAAGAAGGAGAGGTCATGTATAATGGTTTTGAGGAAGGCTAGAGTTCCATCTAGATGGTGTTGCAGAATGGCCAAGTGGAGGAGGAGGTTGAAGAATAAATAGAATAAATGCATGAGAAGGAGGGTCATGAGGGAAATGGAAAATTTGGGGAGGGAAGCAATTAGGAGAATGCGTCAAATATGCTTCTCAACTAGAAGGAGAGTATTGCATTGGACACTGATACTAGTCTGCCTTGTAGCAAGATCACCAATGTTGGTGATGACCTTGTTAAGGAGATCACTACCAATCAGAATTTTACCTATAAGCCTACAAGACTTCATCCCTTGGTAGTGGTAATGCTGGTAATTATGGTTGAATGTGTTTGAAATAGAAAAATAAATGAAGGATGTTTTGTATGACACTATTCACTCATCATAGGTTGTATGGATTCAAACCCACAACCAAGCTTTTATACCATTATACAAATTACAAATTATAAGACTATGCCTTTCATGATAGTAGCATTTTCATATTGGAAAATGAAGAATGACTTTTGGAACAAAAATAATAAATACTTCCAAACAAAAATGAAGCCAATGTATTGTATTATAAGCTCGAATGGTAAAGACCAAGCCCAAACATTTATTAAGGTGTAGCATTTATAATTGTCAGGTTCATGTGAAGAAGTCATCGTTCATATTCTCATTGTTGTGTAATTTGATGATAAGAAGAATACAATGATATAGAGGTTGATAGTGACTTAAAACTTTACAAAATGCAATCAATGAGAATTTTACATTGAGGGGAGAGTAATAATCAATGTTTCAGTCTCATTGTTTGAGAAATTCTTATATAAAGAGGGAGTAGAAAAATGATATGGTTTAGTCTTCTTCTGAGAATCTTAGTCTACAATTCTAGGCATAAGATGATTAGCATACAATGGTACTTGAACAAAGAACAAAGAACACTAATAACTATTGAGGATGTGAATTGATAATACCATTTTGCAGATGATTTTGGCATCTCACCCTTTATCACTTGTGCATCAACTTTATTAGCCCTCTTCTTTGGTGACCTACAAATGAAGAATTAGCATAGTAAAATATCTAAGATAAGATTAAAAAAATGGGTCCTATTAAAGAATCTAATATAAATTCAAATAATGTATCTAGATTCTGAAAAAATCAAAACTAAATCTCATCACTTACACATCATAACAATACAGTCTACCTTAGTCATGTGATAGTCTTGGGGAAGAGGTTGTAACATTGTATTTGGATCTAGTTGATCACTTTTTCTCTCTCTCCCAATTCAATCTAATGAGCCAACTGGATTTTCTCAACATTTTAATGTCTCAAGTATTGCCTCATGGTTTCACTCGTGAACTTTTCAAAGAATCTTATTATGTGGTTTTCCACCATATTTTATCAAGTGGACATTTGATGCGACAACAAGGTTTGAATAATAAAAAATCTTCCTCTCTGTTTGCCTATCCTCAAATAACCACAAGTTAGGATTCTTCATAGGATATCGTCTAAGCCATGTGCCTATTACAACCACTGCACCAACATGGTACTCTAAACCTTCACCATCTATAACCGAGTGATCCAACTTTTGTTTGGCTTAAACACAACAACACAAATAATAATTTGTCCCTTCTTCATTGTCTTCAGGTGCAATAAAAGCAAAAACATGGCCTACAGTGGCAAATGTACAAAATGCGGTCATTAATTCAGAAAATACTTGGGTAAAAGTTATAAAGTTACATATTGAAATTAAAAAGATATATAAATATATATATATATATATATATATATTACCAGGTTGCACTAGATCTGACAAGCAGTCAAAGTCAATAGATGAATCCATCTCTACCATTTCTAGTGCTTGTGGGGGATGATAGTCGTCAATTGGGTCCAAAACCCATATATCCCATTTGTTCCCCCATTCAGTTGACTCACAGTCATCCCAATTTTTCTCTGCACATGATGGACAATAGCATGCCATTTTTTGTGTGTGGATACTCCATGAACCTGCATCAGAGCTTCTAAAAGAGTGTAACTCACTAGATCCTATTAGTGTGCAACAATCTTGATATGGTGCAATGTTAGTATTATCTATCAACCAAAAAAATCTACGAACTGTAGACTCACCTTCCTTACCTGGACCCATTGTAGCGTTACACCATTGGATGATGGATTTTGCATCTATCAATATTGCTCCATCTTTGTACTTTAGTTCTTCATGAGTCAAGGCTCTTTTAATGCATGCGCCTGCACCATCGTGCTCTCCCTTACCATGACTAGCCTCTGTGAAATTCCACATATATTGAATTCTACACAACCTATGCATCTTGCTCAACCAATAGAACATCTATGCATTCTTGAATTGAGATGCACAATTGTCTGACCAAATAATGTGTTGATGATATGATATGCCTCTATTAGCCAAATCTCCATAAAATAGTTGAAAACAACCATGTACAAACTTCGTAGAATGTGATCGATCATTGTTGATGTAAAAATGGTACTCCCTCAAAATCTTCCTGTCATCCTCTGTACTTGTAGGTGAATGCATGAATGTTATGTGAACAAATATGGAAACCTGTTGAGATGTATAATACTTTGCTTGCACCTCATTTTGTGGTTGTAGTGTGTAGTTCTCTGCAAAATCTACAACTGAAACAATGGTATCCAATGGAAATGTATCCTTGCACAACTTGAATTGCAAATCTAACCATTGAGCTCTATGGGTATGCCTTGCATACTCGTAAATAATCTTTTCATGAAAAATCTTCATGAACTCATACACTAGAATCTTTTCAATAACTAGATCACATCTTTTACCATGTTTCCCATCTTTTAGAGCATATGTCACTCTCTTGAATTTTCCATAATCTACTATTTCATTTCCAATTGCATGTGTACTATCCATATGTTGAAAAGTTGATAAAAGTTGCAAAGAACCACAAAATAAGCACGTACCATCCAAGCATGATGTCTTGTAAAATTGTTGGCCATCCCCTATTTCACATAAAATGTTAGATATGAATTCCCTTGAAGATCTTGGTGGCTCTTTTATGTCACAATCCTGCAAAACAAACCGAGAATGCAAAACTATGCATATGTGCCTAAAAACATCAAAATGGTTAGAAAATTCAATATGTATCCTACAACAAGTTGTGCGTGTGTGATTTATTTTCACATAAAAAGGTCTACCCATCTCAAAAAATCTTTGACTGATTTGAATTTGAGGATACATACCAATAAATTTTGCAAAAAATTGTGTCTGAGTTGAGTCCAAAAAATGTTTTGCATGTGGCTCACGATTTCGGCTACCAATCCTCCTTCTTACAACATCTCTTTGATTAGGAGAAACACGTGTGTTATTTTTGGACAAAAATCTTCTATCAATGATTTCAAAGCTTCACTAATTTCTTTATCCTTTCGTGGTAGTCTACCGCTAAATGTCCATAACTCATTTTTTGTTGGATCTTCTAATCTCTCACACCTTAGCATGGCTCTCCTTAATGTACCTCTACCAATTTGTAATGTTTTGCTTGTCTTTCTCATGAGTCGAGATTTCTTCATTTGGCTACTTACTATTGTCGATGTGAGTACTCATCTTGTGATATTACTATCTTTGGTGCATGATTTAGAACCCACTTTGTCATAAGCACTCATTAGATTCTTTACAATATTTCTTTCATTTGAATCATCCATCATTCTTAGCCCAAGAATCTTCATGATAGGCCTAAATTTCAAATTCCTCATCATTTCAACAAATAATTGGCATTGACCTGTAATATTTAATTCTTCAAAAATAATCTCCACATGTGATTAACTTTTCTTTGACAAGTATGCTTGCTAATCTTGTCAGGCATTGATTTCAAAATGTTAGTATCAATATCAATCAAATATTTTGGTTTTCTAAAACGAATTCTAGAAGGTGTTCTAATCTCTTCAATTCTCTCAACATTTTGAACATCAATATAAGGTTGAGTGTATTGCGTACCTTGAACCAAAGATGATGTGCCTTGGCAATAAGATGTAAAATATGGAATATCACCTAATGGATGTGTTGATTTTGTGCTTTCAACATGACATGATAGAGTGTGTATATCGTCAGATCTATAAATCAGTGTCTCTTCAATATGAGAGGATGATATGACTTCAACATTGGAAGATGGTGTAGTGGATGATATGATTCCAACATTCGAAGATGGTGTAGCGGACGATATGACTCCAACATTGGAGGATGGTGTAGCTTCACAATTCAATTGTCTTCTTGAGCGTAAAAATATCATAAGTTCTCTTTTTCTTTCTAATTCTTCCTCCTTGTTTCTTTGTACTGGTGGTTCTTGATCCTCTTCGAAATTCGATTCTTCATCATTGCTTTGCAATTTTCTTTGTTCACGTAGTTATTTTATTTTATCTCTTTTAATTGTCAAATCTCTCTCCCTATCTACATTTGTTTGAACCTTTGGTTTCTTCCTTGGCATGATGATGATTTCTACATGTCAAATTATTCAAACATCCGAATTACTTAAAATGTGTAAATTACAAATTATTCAATTACATATAAAAATTATAATTATTTGAACAAATACACAATATATATCAAACGACTTGTCAAATTTCTAACCATTTCAAAATAACATTTCATTCAAACATACAATTTTCAATGAATTCACTATATATTACATAACATATCAAATTATAATCAAATTTGTATCTATATATCGACAAACAATATTTAAAATGGATTGCACTAACCTTTTCTATTAAAGGAATATTCAAAAATTCTTCAAATCACGTATCCAATGATTGAATTTGGTGTTTGCTAGCTTCCAAAAGTGTTGAAATAGTGTTTTCTATGTTGAAACTCATGTTTTCTGTTAGAATAACAAAGAGCATAATAGACCAAAAGTTAAAAATGGATGAAATGGGCCCCAAGGTTGGGTTTTGACCATTTTTTGGTGATTTGAGATAGTTCATATGCACTATAGCGTGTACGCACTATAAAGCATACACACTATCTCAAAACACATCACTCCCCATCCTCCCTACTCTCTATCCTCCCTACTCTCTCTCCCATCCCCTCCCTCTCTCTCTTCCTACTCTCTCCCATCTTTTACTCTCTCTCACTCTCCCTCTCCCACCACCTACTCTCTCTACCTCTCTCACCCCCTCTCCTCTCCCATCCCCGGCTCTTTAGATCTCTCACACACACTCTTATCCCCCTTATCTCTCTCCCTCTCCCTCTCCTACCACCTAATTTCTCTCCCCCATTCCCTACTCTCTCTCTTCTCTCCCACCCCCTTCTTTGTTTCTCTTACACACATTCCCATTCCCCCTCTCTCTCCCTCTCCCACCGCCTACTTTCTCTCTTCCATCGTCGTACTCTCTCTACCACCCCCTACTCTCTCTCACACTCACACTACTACTACCTACTATCTCTCACTCTCAATTTCTCTCTCTCCCTTTCTACTCTCTCTCTCTCCCATCTTGTACAAGCTCTCTTTGCCTCTCCCACTCTCTCTCCCACTGCCTACTTTCTCTCCCCCATCCCCTGCTCTCTCTCTCGTCTCCCATCCCCTACTCTCTCACACTCTCACACTCTCCCCCATCCCCTACTCTCTCTCCTCTCCCATCCCCTACTCTCTCACACTCTCACTCTCTCCCATCTCCTACTCTATCTCTCTTACACATACACCCCCATCCCCCCTCTCTCTTTCCCTCTCCCACCAACTTTCTCTCCCCCATCGTCGTACTCTCTCTCTTTGCCACCCCCTACTCTCACACTCTCACAATCTCTCCCATCCCCTGTTCTGTCTCTCTTACACACACACTCCCATCCCCCCTCTCTCTTTTCCTCTCCCACCACCTACTTTCTCTCCCCCATCGTTGTACTCTCTCTGCCACCCCCTACTTTCACACTTTCACACTCTCTCCCATCCCCTACTCTCACTTTCATAGATAAACACACTCTTATCCCCCCACTCTTCTTCTTCTCTCCCATCCCCTACTCTCTACATCTATCACACACACTCCCATCCTCCCTATTTCTCTCCCTCTCCCTCTCCCACTCCCTCTCCTACCGCCTACTATCTATCTCTCTCAAGTTCTCTTTGTTCCTCTCTCTCTCTCTCTCTCTCTCTCTCTCTCTCTCTCTCTCTCTCTCTCTCTCTCCCATCCCTTACTCTCACTCTCTCTCCCATACCCTACTACTTTCTCTCAAACTCTCACATTCTCTCCCATCCTTTACTCTATCTCTCTTATAAATAAATACACATTCCCATTCCCCCCCCCTCTCTCTTGCAGTCCTTGTCCCACTACCTACTCTCTCCCATCCCCTACTCTATCTCTCTTAAATGCTTCCATTCCACCTCTCTCTCCCTCCCACTCCCTCTCCCATTGCCTACTCTCTCTCTCTCTCTCTCTCTCTCTCTCTCTCTCTCTCACACACACACACACACACACACACACACACAGAAACACACACACACACACACACACACACACACACTCTCTCTCTCTCTCTCTCTGATCCCTCTACCATTTCCTACTCTCTCTATCTCTCTCTCCCCTCTCTCATTCTTGACTCTCTCTCTTTCACACACACACACCCATCCCCCTCTCTCCTCTTCCATCCCCTACTTTTTCTCTCACTTGCTCTCCCTCTCCCATTGCCTACTCTCTCTCTCTCTCTCTCTCACTCTCTCCCTCTCCACTCTCTCTTTCTCTACTACCCTCTAGTCTCTCTTAAATTTTCACACTCTCTCCTATCCCCTACTCTCTCTCTCTCTCTCTCTCTCTCTCTCTCTCTCTCTCTCTCTCTCTCTCTCTACCTCTACCTCTCTCTCTTTTACTCTTATACACATTTCTATTCCCCCCTCTCTCCCCCTCTCCCACTCCCTCTCCCATTTCCTACTCTCTCTTGAGCTACTTTGTCCTCCCCCTCTCCCGTTCCATACTCTCTCTCTTTCACACACATGCACTCCCATCCTCCTCTCCCACTCCGTCTCCCATCGCCTACTCTCTTTCTCCCCCATCCCCTACTCTTAATCTCTCTCTCCCAACCTATACTCTCTCTCACACTTCCTCTCTCTCCCATCCCCTACTTTAAATCTCTTTCCCCCATCCTACACTCTCTCTTTTCCACCCCTACTCTCTCTCACACTTCCTCTCTTTTCCATCCCTACTCTCTCTCTCTCTCATCCTATACTCTCTTTGCCACCACTACTCTTTCTCACTTTCTCTCTCCCATCCTGTACTCTCTCCCTTCTCCCATCCCCTACTTTCTCTCTATCTCTTTCACACACACACACATAGCCATTCCCCTATCCCCCCCCCATGTTGTTCTCTTTTACAACTTAGATCTTAATAGTGCATGTACACTATAGCGTGCACACGCTATTTATAACTAAGGTTTAAATAGCGCGTGCTCGCTATAGGTGCACACGCTATTTAAACCTTAATTAAACCCAAGCCTAATGCTTGGTATTTCCTTGGAGATCCAACCCAAAGGTTTGGATTTGATGAACAAGCTTGAGACATGTTTTCTAGCAAACATACAAAAAATGATCATTTTTTCTTCTGTGCTCCCCTTCAAGATTTCTCATGGTTGGGTATCAATAAGATCAGGTTACATAGCATTAAAGGTCTCTGTGTTAGCTATCTAACCATATAATTTATTTTTAATTTGAGCTATTTCAAGCCTTTCATCTATAATTTCTTTTGAATGTATGTTCATTTTTTGTCAAAAACCACCACGTACTAATTGGGCTATAGATTTTAGCTCGTTCATCAAATTTTGTAATAACTTAATTTTTTAGAAACTAGACTCCATTCTACACACTTTGAATTTTTTTTTTTTGATTTTAGATTAGTTTTCAATTATTTGTAGGGGGAGCACACTGATATTTCATATTTTTGGGATGTGTCTAGTTAAAAAATTCATTAAAAAAAAATACGCATTATAAAATTACCTGAAAAATCTGGGATAAACTAAATATTGTTAAGTAACTTTTGACTAGAGCAATTAAAGAATTTCAAAAAAAAAGTTAAAATGTTAGGGGGGCCACACTTTGTACTGTGTTATGTTTTTTTGGAATAAACAGTACCACTTTTTGTGGCCCCCTTTTCTGAGGACCTAAAACTAAACCATTTTGAAATAAAATTAGTAGTTTAGAAACTAGATTCAAAGGACTGCGACTTTTATTTTTGTCATATCTGAAAATTTTGAGCGTAACTATCTTCAAATTCTTGTTGAAGTTCAAAATTTGCAGATTTCAAGAAAAAGGTGTCCACTTATACCCCCCTTTTGGCACCACAACTTTGTGCACTTACCCCCATATCCTTGCAAATGTCAAATTCTCCATGAGATGGTTCCAATATCATAGACACACTTTTCTTCTTTGTTCCATGCTATATCAAGCAATTTTTTCTTATCCAAGCCATTTAATTTCCAACCTTTTAAATCTTTGCAAAGATAAAGTTGGAGCCGGAGAGTTTTTCTTCTCAAAGGTGTCTTCTGATTGTAAACCATCCATTCTATTATTTGTTGAACTAGATATGTCTTGTTTGTTGAATAGATAATAGAATGGATTCTTTACAATTAGAGGACACCTTTGAAAGGAAAATTTTATTTGCTCCAACTTTATCTTTGTAGAGATTTAAAAGGTTGCAAATTAAATGGCTTGGATAAGAAGCAATTTCTTGATAGAGCATAAAATTTTTTTTGACTAAACATTGGTGGAAATATCGACCAATTCTTGATAGTTTTCTACCAACCATTGGTCGGAATTTCCAACAACTGAAAAAAAATCGACCAATCATTGGTGGAAATTTCCACCAATGCTAAAAAATTTCAACCAAACATTGGTGGAAATTTTGACCAATGCCTATTAGTTTTCTACCAAGTATTGGTCGAAATTTCCACCAATCAAAAAAAATTTGATGAATGGATTGGTTGAAATTTTGACCAATCAAAAATTTTCGATGAAAGGATTGGTCAAAATTTTGACCAACATTGACAAATAAAGACCACCAAAAATTAAAATTTTTCAATGAATGTATTGGTTGAAATTTTGACCAACCTAGGTCAAAAAATAAGGTCAAATGTACTAGTGTGAACATAGTTAGGTAGCACTTAACTTTATTCAGGCATTATATGTACCTAATGTACCTAGCTTTTGAAAATAGAAGGCTAAACTCTGCATTTCAGCATTAACTTTACTTGTCTATTTAGACCCATTGATTACTGTCACAAGATTTTAAGCATAACTATATGAGGAGTGAGTTAGGATGTATATAGGTTACCTTACATTAACTATAAACTACAATACAAAGGTTGCACTAGGGCATTACAGTATTATAACTATAGAAAATTGTCTAATTCACTTGAGTGGGTGTATGATGGTGAAGAGTTGTATTAGGTGAGTAAAGCTCACCATTGGTTATAGGGATACAACTACATCAAAATAATTAGAAAATAGAACTGCATATTCATTATATTGAGTATTTCAAGGGTCTTGATCCTGTGGATATGGGTATGTAGGCAGCTTGGTGGGTGAAGTATGCCTTCAATGTATAGATGCCTTGGACATAGTTAGGTAGCACTTAACCATGTATGTATGTATGTATGGATGTATGGATATAATTATTCTCTATTGAACAATATTTGCACTCTCTAAATCAAAGGTATATAATTCTATCACTTGTAAATATAATTTTCAAATAGCACAAACCACAATAATTTCTCATAATTCTATGGTTCTCTTTGTAAGTTTATAAAATTGAAGTTTAAAAATTAATTACATTTATGTGCATCTTTTTCAAATTGGATATTTCTCTTTTTCTTGACTCGCAGTCTAATAAATTTTCAAAACACACACTAACCAGTTGGAGATTGAGCCAAAAAGTTGTAAGAACAATTATGCTAAAAGAGCTAAAAAACATGATTGGTGCATGATAGTCATCATTTTATGCTCTTTTTGGCACATTTGTTATTACATTTTATGATTTTTTGTGAGAATAAAATTCCAAACTAATCAGGTAGGTGATCCAAAATTAAATCATAATTGGTTGAGGCATGTTTAAATACCTTTTTTAACATCTTATTGAATGGTATGTTTATGTGCTACTATTAATGAATGTTAAAGGATGAACTAATTTTAGATGTTAGCTTTGGACATTATTAGATTATTTTATAGATGCTCATAATTTTTTTTTACTTCATGTGATAATGAATGTGAGATCCATCTTCTCTTAGGTACTCATTCTAGGCTATTGTACTAGTTCTTAATCCCAAAATAGGTAAATCATGACTTGAAATGCAAAATTGGGTGTTTAACTTTATGAATGAGCACACCAAGAAAAAGACCCTATGTGATGAAGGATTAAATGATTTTCTACATATTTCACCACATAGAAATGCATTGCAGGTTCACATACATTCTTAAGTAGACATTTGTGAACACTAGATGTGTGAAGGCTCCATGCGTAAACATGTACAAGAAAAAAAAAGCCATGATGAACATTTTCAATGACATGTTTGCCAAGAGTGTACACAAGTTCCTTAAGGTGACTTCACATTATTAAATTTTCATGCTTTCTTACACCACTGCTCTTCCTCCATATCCTGCACAAATAAAAATGTTGCCTACAAGATTGCAACCATTTGATAAATGGGAATAACACATGCCCAAGTCATAACCTAGTTAAATTGGTCTAGTTGTTGATTATGAATTCCTATAGAACTTTCATTAGATTAGGTATAGTAAAATGAACAATTAGTTGTTCATAGCTAGCAGGATCAAATAAAATTTTCCAAGGTGATAAAATTACATATCTAGATGCATCACTTGAATATCAGGCATGAAATACATTCCCCAATTTATAAAGAATGGTTGGATTTAAAGGCTCCATGTGCTAGCCTAACAATAGAAGCCAAGGATGTAACCATGCATGTATTGGCATGCTCTCCTAGTGAGGATCCCAATATCTACTACTACTATTAATTTGCACATCAATATATGATCTAGAATGTTATGAAGTATTAAAGTTGGTCGTACCCTCTCCCATTTCCCCATAAAATGTAGCATAGGTTCAGGGTCCCTTGGATCCTAGGAATTTGTAGCAGTTATTCTAATTTTTGGAAGAATAACTTTGGTTAAGAGTTGAGTGTAAGGAGTTGAAGAAGAAAGTTCTACTTCTATGTAAATGCCATAATCACAATGTTCATTCCATTGCAGAAGCCATAACCTAGTTAAATATATAGATATATCAACCCAACTAATCAACAACTAGACCTATTTAACTAAGTTATGACTTGTTTCTTTCTAAAAATATTTTTTATGATATGTTTTTGTAAAATTTCTTGCAAACTCTACCCATTTTTCTTGGTATGTATTATTTTTGTGGAGGATTTTGAGGTAAGTCACTTAGCACCTTTAAAAAGATCTCTTTGTATATATACATACATACATACATGTGTGTATGTATGTATGTATGTCTGTATGTATGTATATATGCATGCATGCATGTATGTATATATATATATATATATATATATATATATATATATATATATATGTATGTATCTATATATATGTATGTATATATATATATGTCTGTATATATGTATGTATGTATATGCTCTTGTGATCATTGCATTTTATTGTCATACCCTTGGGATCTATGTATATGTATGTATGTATGTGTGTGTGTGTGTGTGTGTGTGTGTGTGTGTGTGTGTGTGTGTATAAACAAAGAGATCATGCCATAAAAAAAAAGCAATAAAACTCACTCAATAGGTAGCATGGCTACAGATGCGATGGAAACACCTATTCGTTAGTAGATTCCTCTCTTTCTCTCTTATTTTTCATGTTTTTATTTCCTTGAACTATTATTTCTTAGGGGGAATTTTCTAAAATTGGATTCATTTTATGTAGGAGGTGATGAGGACATTCTTGGATGTACCTGTGTGATGAATTACTCATGAGAAATGAAGATGGACTTCCCCTGAGAGTAGTAGTAGCCAATGAGGACATTCTAGGTACTTTAAAGATTGATCCTTTCTTAAATATTTTAGTTGTTAACAAGAACTTTAGATGTTTGTGGGGGGTGGGGGGGAGGATGAGCTTCCACCTTTATGTGGTCGTCCCTGATTAATAGAGAATATTAAAATATTCTCAAAACCAAGTGAAGCTCAACATTAAGCTATGATTGTATGACAACTAGTTGTGTGAATCTCTTGGTTTTAGGCAATGTAGAAGGATGCCATAGTTCAATATGCAATTTTAATTCATATTCATATGACATCAAGTGTAGCTGAAAAAAATAAGAGGTTTGTATTTTTGTTAGAGGTCTTTAATTAGGTATTTTAAGTTAGAGATCATCACAAACATTCTCCGTAATGGTCTATAATTTTAAAAACTTAATAGACCTATTAAATAAATGTAATCATGTTGTATTTTATCAGATCTTCCTATTGTCCATGCATTTGAAGATAGCTACATGTGCATTCTTGATTTAGAGTGGCAGCACCTCATTTTGGATGCGATGGAAATATGACATGCACTAGAAGATGGAAAAATGATGTCACTTTTGCAAGTCCATAACCTTTTTTTGTACTTTAAAGATTGATTCTTTCTTAAATATTTTAGATTTTAATGGGGAATTTAGATATTAGGCTGGGGTGGGGCCAAATGAGCTTCCACCTTCATGTGGTTGGCCCTACTTAGTAGAGAATATTAAAATATTCTTGAAACCAAGTAAAGCTCAACATTTACCTATGAGTGTATGACAACTAACTATGTGAATCTATTGATTTTAGGAAATGTAGAAGGATGTCATAGTTCAGTATGCAATCTCAATTCACATGCATACAACATCAGGTGGAGCTAAAAAAACCCAACAAGTTTGCATTTTTATTAGAGGTTTACATAGACCTACTAAATAAATGTAGGTGTGCTGGGTTTAGTGACTCCTTCTATTGTCGATGCATACAAAACACAATTGCAAGTGCATTCTCAATTTAGAGTGGTAGATTCTTATTTTGGATGTTATGGAAAAATGACATGCACTAGAAGATTGAAATTGATGTTACTTCTGCAGGTCTAGAACACTTTTTTGTACTTTAAAGATTGATCCTATCTTAAATATTTTGGATGTTAATGGGAAATTTAGATGTTAGGGCTAGGGCGGGGCCAAATGAGCTTCCAGCTTCACATGGTTGGCCCTAATTAGTAGATAATATTAAACTATTATTGAAACCAAGTGAAGGTCAATATTAACCTATGATTGCATGATAATATTAACCTACGATTGCATGACAATATTAACCTATGATTGCATCATAGCTATTCAATGTCTGTTGCCAATTTTCTTTATTAATACAACATTTTGTCACAATTGCGATGGAAACTTTGCATTCCTACCACATGCCCATCGCAATTGCAATGGACATTTTTGATGGCTTGCCATGGGGCACATAGCATTTATGTCACATAGACATCGTAATTGCAAGAGTTTCTTCGAAAACTTTCGATCGCAATTATGATGGTGAAAATGAATGGTTTGCTAGTTGGTTAGCTCAATTTATGAACCTATGGTCATCACAATTGTGATAGTCACCCTTGCCATTTCAACTTGTGACAAAAAAAGTTTTCCACCCATCTAATGGGAGCCAATTCCTCTTGATGTCAGTTGGGTGCTCACTTACCATCATAATTGTGATGGCCTGCCATCGCAAATCAGACCCAAATGTAGTAGTGTATTTTGGTTGATCCTTCCTCTATTGTGAGTTTTATCACTAAATTACACCTTTTTAACAAAGGCTTTCATAGAGATACTTGTGATACTAACTCCTGTGTGGATTCAAACTTGTAATAGTTTTCTCTATTGTCCCTAGGGTTTTATCACTTTGACCATTACTTTATTAGGAAAAGCTATTTTTACTAACTTTGTTGTTATTCCTACTTTTGATTAATTTCAAGTTAACCTTGGTATTCCATGAATTTCTTCCATGCAATTCGTAGCTTCTCCTATTCATAAATACCTTAAATTTCCTCGTGATGGAAACATTATTACTATTAATTCTCCTTATAAATCATCGTGTCCTAGAGATTATGCTAAGATTGAATTTTATTGGCCATCTTGTCTCAAAACACCACCTGCTCATCATGATCATCTCTATAGAAACCATCAATAACATAAAGTAGCCAAGATTATGGAACTAAGTCTTCCAAAGTGTTTCCCACTTCCACGCATCTTGCCTACTCCATCTTCTCCTTCTACTTTTGAACCTATTTTACCCTCTACATCTACTAAAATTGTTTATGTTCCTTCTTTTGAACCTATAGTAGTTGATCCTAATCCTTCTACTATTTCTCATAAGACTATTCATAATCAACATTCTCATTGGTGTCGCAAGAATTGTAAAGCTATAGATAATTCTAAAAATCATTCCCTTGCTTCACAACCTACATCTTCTTCTCAACCTTTACATTCCTTTTATCAAACCATGGTGAGTCTTTGGAGAAAGCTTTAAACAAGGTAACATTTTACATAATGTTAAACATGATAGTTTTGTTCATATTTTAGATTCTATTAATCTTGATATGGAAGATACTTTAGATGATGACCATGTTAGTAGTGATAAATATTTGAAAGATATGGATAGTAATTTTCCTAACATACTTTCTATGCAGCGTACTATCACTCCTAGTAATGATCATAGTGACTCTCAAAGTCCTTTCTTAGAACATGTTTTGATTCCTACTATAATGGATATTGTTCCTCTCACAAGTCACCATCCTTCCCTTAGAAATTTTGACTAAGAAGTGGTGGGGTGGGGGGTGTGGTGCATGTGGAACACTTGAAGTAGACTTCATTCATTATGGTAGTCTTTGTGTTCTTGTGTTGTGCCATTATTTTATGCTTTTTCTTTTGATTTCTTTAGATGATCCTTGTTTCTTCATTGAGCTCAAGAATATAAAGTAATCACCGCACTATACACATTCTTCTATTTATATCTCTTTTCTTCTATATGTTGTTACATGTTATTTCATACTTGTGCTATTGTTCATACCAATGATCTTGTATAGTCTTATTGCTTCCTTATGACATGGTATCACTGATTCTTTTTGGTCTCCATGTTATTGGCCCAAAAGGACTCTTCTTCATATCTCTTATGTGTCTTTCCCTCCATTGTGTCATTGTTCTACCTCCTTTGGGGGATGATTATATTTTCATACTTGATATAATATTACATATTATCATATAATCTTAGTGATCTTGAAGTTAATAGATCCCTTCATGCTCTTTCATTCTATTATGTGTTCATTTCCCTTGACATATTTCTATTCTTGAGGACATGTCATAGTGGAAACTTTATTTAGTGGATTCTTTCTACGCTTATGTTAAAGCTATTGATCCCATAGTGTTTTCAATCGCTTTAACATGGCATCATATATTTTGTTTATCTTTTTCCATGGAATGCAAATACTAATTCTATGTTTAACTTAGAGTATTTCATCCTTTAGTGCTTGGTATTATTTCTAAGGTATACTTAAATCTATGCATTATCATTTCATGTTTATCCCCTCTCTTAATTTTTCTCTCTAGTTCTCAAGAGCCATTCTTTGTGGCTTGGTCTCTATTTGGATCTATCTCCAAACTATTGAAAGTTTGGGAGGCTTAATCCCAATTTTGACCCTCCTTTTGACTAATAACAATCTGGGAAGCTTAATTTTGTTTTAATCCCTTAAGGACACACAAATCCTTATGCATGGGTCAATTTTTTATTCTTTTCTTGGGGCATGGAGTTCCCCTAAAGTTGAATCCTTTGATGGATTAGCATGACACAAACACTTGCTATATCATTTGGTTCATCTTTGATGGGTTAACTAGCATGCCACACACACTTGCTAGACCATTCAACACCATCCGCTTTTCTTTTGTGGAGACCTTTCTCCCTTTTTATTTCCTCTTGTATGGTTCACAATTAGGTAGACAAGTTTTATTAGGTGTGTAAGTACACCTTTATTTGTAGCACTTATCTCTCTTTTTATGATCATGGATGTGACAAAGATTCTAGTCAATTGGGACTTGATGATTTCTTTTCCTCTTAAATCATGATAAGATTTTCTCTTTTTTACTCTCACTAGTAGATTTTTGGCAAAAAAATGACCACGTGACTTAAAAATTTAGTCACACTAAAAGTGATCAAATTTTAGTGATGTTTTACAATTTATAAGTATAAGTGACTAAATAAATGACTAATTTGGTCATCAACTAAAATCATAATGTTAGAAAAAGATAAGTGACTAAATAACTGATCAAACAAATGACTAAATAATTGGTCACTAATAATTAGTAACCAAAATAAATGACTAAATGAATGATCTATGTATTCCTTATCATATTAATACACTCTATAACTTTTTTTTAAACCTTTATTACTCATTGATGGAGTTTTTACTGTGTCAACACATCATTATCAGATAACTTTCTCTAATATTTAATTGGAACCATGATTAAAAATATCCACATAAACAATACATGTCTAATTAGCATTTACTTATGTGTTAGTTGTACAATTGAAGTATATACAACTAGCATCCACTAACCAACACACACAAAACTTATAATTCTAGGATGTGTCTATAACATATCACTACTTCAAATATTTAAAGAGCTTCTTTGTAAAATATTTTCTTGTGCACTTTCTTTAGAATGAGTTATTTCTTGTACTAAAGTTTTAAAATAATTCAAACATGACTTGATCCCATCCTCACTATCCTTAGAGTTGAAAGTTGGTTAAAAAGAGAAGGCTTTTGTATTAAAATCAGTATAGAATTTTAACATGATCTTTTTATTGTTAATAGGTGTTTAATTTTAATAATAAAGAAACTTAAAGTCTTATATTATAACCATAATCCATTATTTCCTACTTCACAAAAATTCATCTAGTCCAAACCATAGTCCTTTCATCACCCTAGTACTATTAACCTTTGCACACTATTCTATCTATTACAATGGATAATGACATAATTAGATATTCATTTACTATTTTGTCTAGAATTTAAGATTTCAAATCCTTTGCATTTGAGCATCATTCCATTGCAAAAACTATGCCTTATTTGTTCATATATTTCTCTTTCCTGGTGGATTAAATTTGTCCATCTTCTTCATCCAAAAATCATTGTTGGCTTATGTTGATCCTGGCTAAGTTTCTATTTCTACCCAGTCATTCCTTCATTTCACTTCTCATATCCCTTATATCTTCATCCTTCTCCACAAAAATTCAAAATACTATTCCACCTACAACAAACCCACTCCATTCATTTCCCCCCTAACCTAGACCTTGACCCTCCACTACTCCTACGACGATGAGGAATGTTCTCCCACTAGGCTCCAACATCAACAATTTTAACATGTTCCACTTGCTCCAATTCCCTCATAACTCTATTCCATGCTTCATATTTCCTTTGATACTAAGGGAACATATAAAAACCATTGTGCTTCATCTTCAATTGTAAAACACTTAGAAATATATTTTCCAATACCTAGAATTGACCATTCTAATATCTATTCTATCCCTTCCATGATGTCCTAAAAAAAATAAAAATTCACTATTCTTATCACCTCCTAAATTTCCACAATTAGCTCTAGGCCCCATGCAATAAGAATAGAAATGACATCTAGGTTTTTTCTTCTTTTTACTTTTTTTTCTTGAAACTGATCTCCAATGACTCCCATGACCATGAGAATCATTTCCTTTGTCTTGATTTTCAGAAAACCCTTCAACCTATCATAGCTTGTTGGTCCTTTGAAGAACTTCATCTTTCTATCTGAGTTCACCAAGATGGAATCCTCCATTTTTTCCTTCTTAATTTTTACAACTTAAAATTCTTCAGTCTCGAGACAAAGCCTTTATGAATGCTAAATCATATGCAGAGTAAACTTTGTCTTTATGCTTCCTTTCACACATGATAAAAGTCCCATCAAATTACCACCTATTTTTATAATTACACCTCCTTGTCAAAAAGTATCATCATCTTTGATGAAAGTGGCTTCCTTAATATTTTTCCATAAATTTCCAATCTTCTCAAAAAATCACCTAACATCACCTGCTTGAAGCATAATTACACAAACGCTACACTTAGTGAAGTTTTCGATTATAATGTCACCAATATTACCATATGATTTCCCTAACTTGGCCAATTTATCTACTTCCATAGTCCCTTCTCTTAATATATCACTAATTTTAAAATTTATAAACTTGTCTGAATTCTTTAGTATTCCTTTGATTTGGCTTTGTAGAAACTAGGTTTGGGATTGTCACTTCTTTAAAGCATCCACTATAATATTTGAGTCCCATTCTATATGGATATTATTAAGACCCAATTTAGAACCTAATTTGACTGGGGAAGCAACAACTTGTACTTCCACTAAATTATTTGACCCATTTGGTAATCTTTCAACTGCTATTGCTAAAATCATTCCATCATCTTTTCTAGCTATAACTCTTACTCATGATACACCTAGATTTCCTTTACAAGAACCATCAAAATTAATATTAAACCATCCCTATTTTGTTGGTTTCCATAACTCCTTCTCCCTAACCCTTTTTGGATGTCATTGACTAACCCTATCAACATTCCAATTTACTTGTATGTTGGGCTAGTGTTTCTGGATGATACAAGCCCATGATGAATTATTCCTATGAGATCACCTCTGAGATGTGATGACTTTTAAAGTTTCATCGATTGCTCGATATCCTTTTACAAATTATATCCACAAACTCTAGAGAATCCTAAAAAATTCTTCTATTTTGTTCTTTCCACACTTCCCATATAATGATGGAGGGGTTGATTATCCATCATTTGGAGAAGGTGGTCTTTGAGAAGTCTTTGGGCTAGCTCTGGAACAAAGCCCATAATTTTTTTGGCATAGCACTTAAACAATTCAAATAGAATCTCAACTTATCCCAAAAACCTTGTGTAAATTCACATTGAACCAACAGGTGATCTACATCTTCCACCTTATTCATACATAAATAACACCTTGTGGGTCTTGAAAATCCATATTTCTTCCTTCTATCATATGTTAAATTTTTTCCTTGAATGGCTAACCATGAAAAAGATCCTTCTTTCTATAGATAGTATTTATCCCAACATAATTTAGAGGGCCAATCTTCACCCTCCTCTACCCGACACAATAATTGATATCCCACTTTAGCTGAGTAACCACCATTTTTCAACACACACAATATTATCATATCTTCTATGTCCCCTATAGCCAGAATTCTATTGGAAAAATATTTTGCATCATCTAGAATTGATTCGCTGGTATATTTAGGGAGGCATAATCTTTCTAGGACCAACGAGGACCTAATGGAGAATCTTTCCTTTCTAGATAATCTACTACCTTGCCACCCCACCTGCCCACTACCTTGCCAAAGGATTTCTAACCTCTCTATCATCATCTAAATCAGAGAGGACCTAATTTTCATTCCATGAGTCATTCCAAAGGGAGTAGTTTAGTCATTCCCAATTTTCCATGAGAGATGTTACATTATAACTGGTCAGCAATCCACAATAAAATTACATAAGGAAGATCCTTTTGGGGGATTTCTAACTATAAAGATCCTAGAGGCCTCATTATTGTTCAATTATTTAGCTTGAATTATCTACACTTATAATTGAGTAGGGTCGACATAAATGTACCAAACTAACTTAGCTCCTAGACCTCTTTTGACTAAATTCCATCTTCTTAGACCCACACCCTCATGTTTCTTTAGTTCACATAGAGATTCCCAAGCTATTAAATGGATCTTCTATTCTTGATTTGCCCGATTCCATAGAAATTTTTTCATGCATTGTTCAATATATCTTAGCACTTTTAGAGGGATCTTAAACAACTCATAGAAAAAAGAGGGATAGCTAAAATAACTAACTATAATAACAAGATTCTACCTACATATGTCAACTATTTACCTTTCCAACATTCAAGCCTTTTGACATAAGCATCCATTTAAATCTTTCCACAGGTTTGTTCTATTTGCCCCATTAAACAAAGGAATCCAAAGATATTTATTAGGTAGTTCCCATTTTCATCCCTAGTAATCTACAAATGTTTTCTTGAGTTTGGAGTGGGGCATCAAAGAAAAAATTCTCTGACTTATTCCAATTAATGAACTATCTAGAAGCATTTCTATATATCTCAAGAACTAATTTCATGTGTGTTTCTTCAAGAATCGATGCTTTTCCCATAAGAAAAGTATCATCCACAAAATGCAAATGTATAATTTAATTAATCCCCTTCACAATATTAAAACCTTTCCACTCATTGTCTCAATTTTCTTTTTTAATGGATCTACCCAAAACCTCTACCATAATGATAAACAAAAAGAGGAAAGGGATCACCTTGTTTGATGCCAGTTGTAGTATCAAAAAAACCTCGTAAACTTCCATTTAACATGATGGAGAGACTGGGGGTTGAGATACAACTATAAATCCATTGACATAAATGTGGAAAATACCCAAAACCCTTTAAGATTTTGAGGAAGGCTCTGTTTATATTGTCATAAGATTTATTAATATCTAATTTGATCAGCATTCCCTTCTCTCTAGCCACTTTTAGAGAATGGATAGCTTGATGCACAATAGCGATACCTTCATAAATAGACCTCCCAGGAGAAAAGCCACTCTGTTCCCCTAAAATTATGGTCAACAACATAGATTTCAATCTATTAGCAATAACTTTGAAGATGACCATATATGTGGTGTTGCATAAGGCTATGGGTCTAGAGTCTTCAAAAAAGTATTCCTTAGAGCCCCTTTTAGGTATTAGTGTTAAGAATGTATTGTTGAAGTCCTTAAACATGATGCCTCATTTTATATATTCTTCCACCACCTTCCAAAATTCCTTCCCTAACACATTCCATGCCTTTTGAAAGAAAAAAGCATCGCCATTTGGTCCTGGGCTTTATCACTTCATAACCTAAATAAGGTTTTCTTCACCTCCTTCTCAAAAACAAGTTTCGTTAGCATATCATTTTGTTCTTGTGTTATAAGCTTGGGAATAACCTCCAATAGTTCCACATCAAATGACAAATCTCAATGTTCTTTCACAAAAATATCAATGTAAAAGATGACTATGTCTTTATTAATTAAGTCAGTTCCCTCTAATAGCCTTCCATTTTTATTTTTAATAGAGAAGATCTTGTTAACATCCGTCCTTCCTTTAACTAAGTTCTTTTTTTTTTTTCTCTATTTCTATCCCCTTCTCTAAGCCATAGTTCTCATGATTATTGCCTCCAAAAGATCTCCTCTTTGTTTAAAACCTCATTGTACTAGTTCTTCAGACTAGATTCTTGTACAAACATAACTTTGTCCATACCTCCTTTCATTATATTCTCATTAAGGTTGGCCAACTCATTTTCCAATTCTAGTTTCTCATCAAATATATTTCTAAAGGAAACTCTATCCAAATCTTCAATTGTTCCTTCAAAAACTAAAGTACTTTGAAAAATAAAAAGGCTAGATTATCTAATCTTTTGGGCGCTAACTACCACCATCCTTGTATCAAGTCCATAAAACCCACCTCTCTTAACCACATCTTTTCAAATTAAAAGGGAGCACATTCTAGAGCTGCATTATTCCATATCCTTAAGAAAATGGGGAAGTGAGATGAACCATGTAAGGAAATCACTTCTACTTGATATAACCACTTAGACTCATGCCACACACCTCCCAGTAGGAAATGATCTATTTTTTCCACAATATTAGACCTTTCTAATGAAATTAGTCCAGGTATAATTACCATTGATTAAGTCTATATCTTACAATTCATTAGTTGTTACAAAATCTAAAAATTCCAAATGACTTTGGTAGAGGCATCCTTTACCTCCTAAATATAGCATTAAATCTCCATCTTAGCTTATCTTTAAGATTATTGCATTTTTTTTATAAGGCCTCCCAGAGCTTAGACTTCAAAGGCCTTTGAAAAGGGCCATTTATATTAAATGCAAAGAAAATAATCCTCAAGCAAAATGAATCGACCTTTACCAATTACAAATTTGTGTCCGAATTCACGAGCTGGACATCCAAAGAATTTTCTTTCCAAAGGATACACAGGTTTCTTGAGGCCCCTTCAGCATCAACAAACAAATTACCCCACATTGTAAACTTCTTAGCCAAAGAGACTTTACTATCACCACTTAACTTGGTTTCCTAGATAAAAACCATATCCAGTTGGGTTCGATCAATACCACACTTGATCAAATGCCTTTTTTCAGAGGCATTGCATCATTTGACATTCCATGTAAGGATATTTATTTTTTTTCTAGAAGAGGTATATCGTCTTTCCGATCTTGGCAAATTGGCCTAGTCTACTACATTACCAGCTATGGAAAGTTTAACTACTGCTGATTTGGATCACCTCTTCTTTTATTCTTAGCAATTTGGTTTTTGAATTTGAGATATCATTTAAGAGATTGTTTGATTATGCTCAATATTAGGTTGATCTCCAAGACCACATTCATCTTGACCATGTTCCTCCTCATGCAAGTAGTATTTCAACTTTGAGACTAAACTATCACCTCCACTATCCCTTACTCATTCTAGTGCCAAGTCAAAATTTCTAATGGGATAAGTTTGAATGTCTTTAAAGGGTAAAAGCACAAACTTGTGTCACCCTTTTACAAAGGAAAAGGCTAAAAACAGTATAACTATTCACCTTCAATGACATAAAACTCGTACTATTATTTAGATTTTGAAAATAAAGTAAACTAATGAAATGTGTAGAAATGGATGAAGTTTAGGATAATAATTTTTAATAATGATTTGGAATAAGAAATGATATATTTTTCCTATTCTTTAAAAGATAACTTTTTAGGTGTTGAAAAATGCTAGAAATTAGGGATCTAGTTCCCACCACAAAACTACAAGGAAATAAACTATTTCCCTTCTATCTTAGATTGTGTTATAGATAATATATGTAGCTAGAACAATCAAAAATAAAAATTGGCTTTAGATCTATATTTTCTCATTTATAATGATTCAAATTTCAACTCACCTCAAACAAATAGTTTTTACCTCCCACCACATTTTTTAGAATAAATCCATTCCAAGCAAAAGAAAAATTATACATTCTAGAAGAGGACTCTCTCCTCTAAAATGTCATATAATTTTTAGATTTTTTTGTATGATTTAATATTTTTTTTCTTTTTCAAATTTTACATCTTCTCTAGTGTTAAAATACGTACTTGTAGAATTTTTAAATTACAATATACTATATCTAATTAAAACATTATGAACTCTATATGAGAATATTATTGACATTGAGCTCTATAAAATGATATTTACATGTCATTAAAAAATATCATAAAAAATAGTAAGAGTTATTGAAACATTAGTTTTTTGAAATAATTTTATTTCTTTAGTAATTGGATACTAACTAGTATATAACATGCATCTAATAGACAAGTCCAATTGGAAAAGTTTGAGAACATATATATCTTAGCTAGAATAAATTTATCAAGATCATATGTTTGAACAAAATTTATTTTTAGATAGAAATACTCAAATTTAGTCATTTTGATAAGTCAACCTAAAAGGTGACACAACTTTGTACTTTTACCCTAAAACCATCACCATAATCAAGATTATCCCTTATTGGAATAGAAACATTGCCCAAAGAATTTTTTGGGTCGGTCTTCTATTCTGGCTTTTGTCCTCTATCTTTCATAATGCCTTTCACTGGGGAGGTCATGTTCAATCCCTTCCATTATATTCAGAGAAATGGATGATATTTTATTATTAATGGCATACATTTCCTCTATGAAGCTTACAATAGAGTCCTCTTTTCTCATAAGTAAAGAAATTTTAACATGAGTTGACCCTATCCTCCAAATTTTACTAGAATGAGTCTTTTTGTATAGTAAAGAATTTAAACATGATTTGATCATGTCATCACCATGCTAAATATTCATGTTAAAAATTTATTAGTGGAAAACATAAAAATTATATTGCATAAGCTTCACATATATTTGATTTTATCAAAAACTTTAAATCAAATCTAAGATTTTAAAATTGGAAATAACCCTCACTTCAAAAATTTTTATATTTTACTATAATCATATGTCAATCAATGATAATTATCCTAATCAAATTCTGTCAAAGATAAAATTATGTCTTTTTTTATATATTAATCATAATAAGCATTTTGAACATAAATCCTAGATTTTCTTCAAGCATATAATCTAAATTTAACTTTTATTTTTATAAATAATTTAAACACCATAAAGTTTAACCAAAATCAATTTCTCTATTATTCTCTTAGAGAGCAATGATTTGTGATTTCACAACCAATCCAAACAGCATGGTAGACACAAGGCAACCAATATTTTAGAAGAGAAAATTTCATGAGGGTTCTCAAACCATACCTTGGGTCCACTAGTTGAACTATGAAACAAATAAAGATCATTCATGCATTCAAAATAAAACCTAAGCTCTAAAAATTTATTTTCCTTCAATTTTTCCAAAACCTATTTGTGCTCAAACAACTCAAAATATCTAATAAAGAAACATAACCCTGTTGGAAATATTCAAGATATAACAGTTTACTGAGAGGGGAGGGGTGAATCAGTAAACATAAAATCTTAAATCAATTTATATTAACCAGTAAAATATTTAATCGCCTAATCTGCAGTATGTAGACATTCATAACACATAAGCACAAAGATTTTGGTGACCCAGAAACCTTCCAAAATAGAAAGTAAAACTGGGGTGGGGATGAAACCCACAAATCTTCTTTACTGCAGTAGGAAGTTAGCCGGTTAAGGCATACAATGATCACTTCTGGTGATCTGCCCTGTTAGGAGCATAAAGGATTGTTATATCCACCTTGTTAAAGGATTTGAAACATACTTCATAAGTATGCACTCTGTTAGGAGATTTAGTACAAAGACTGTTAAGTCTACCCTGTTAAAGGATTTATAAAAACTGATTCACCTGTTAGAATGAAACAATGGATCTGAATACAACTGATTGCTAATAAGATCCGCTATGCTTTGATTGTCCTTGATATGACAGATAAAACATTTCTGCTCCAATGCTGACCTTGCTGAAAACCTTCAAAATTCAGCTTACATGCTTTCGCACACATTCTTCACATACTTCATATATTTCACATACATTTAGAATGATACAATACATTACATATATATAACATCCAAGTTAAAATTACATGCAATGGTCGGCTAAATAAAAGTAGGCAAAATTTAACTGAGTCGGCCAAATAGCAAAACAAACTCGGTAGAACAAACTTCTTTGTTTACCGACTGAGCTCGGTTAACACTGAGTCCTATGTTAACCGACCGAACTCGGTTAACACTGCATCCGTCTTTACTCGGTTAATATTGAGTTCTTAATTAACCGACCGAACTCAGTTAATGCTGAGTTCTTAGTTAACCGACTGAACTCGATTAATACTAAGTTCTATGTTAACCGACTGAACTCGATTAACATTGAGTTCTTCTTTACTCGGTTAATACTGTGAGAAAAGTGTTGTCACTAATGGCAAATAACTTTATGCCAAAAATCTCCCCCTTTGGCATTAGTGACAAAAACAATTATGTATAAAAGTTTATGTACAAAAATTGACATACATTTCAAAAAGGTTTCCAAAATTGTAGATCTTATTAGATGTATGTCTCCCCCATACAATATGCACAGTATTTACAGATCAATACATATATCTTTGCACGGATAGCTCTGAAGTTCTGAAGTTCTGTCTCCCCCTTTTTGACAATAATGCCAAATAACATATATTTACACTGAGATTTCAAAATGAGAGAGAAATTCTGAATGTACCTTGAGAATAAGAGCCAAAGTCTTATCCCAATTTTCTTGCAAAATTTTGCTGGAGGAGAGTGCAATTTGAATTTCTGTAGAAAGTTCAATCATATGATCTGCAACTGAGAAATTGTTGTCATGAATCAATGTTCTGGAATGAGCATTATGCTTTTGCATTGAAGTCATGATAGGAAGAATCATATTCTAGATATCTATGAGAGTAGACCTAATTCTTGCTTCCTCTCTCAGCAATTCTGCCTTTTTCTCTGACAAAAATCTTATTTTATGATGATGGGATGAACTTGTACTGAGGTTAGATTGCAGCACTTGGGCACTGACCTTCATATCCTCATCAATTTTATTCAACTTTTCTTTTATATCTTTGGTATACTTAGTAACATCACAGAGTTTTCCAAAAAATGAAGTTACATTATTAAAAGAATTCTCAAAATTATTCAAAATTGTAGACAATTCTACCTGATTTAATGCAATATGCTGAGCAATGTGCTCAAGCACCTTATTGTCAAATTTCTTCTCTGCCTTTTCAATCAACTTTTCTTGGCCGGAGGTATCCTCATTGAATTTGTTTACAGCCTCTTCCAACTGAATCAAAATGTGTTGAGTAGAATCTACTTCAACACCTATAGCCTCTATTATAATATTTTTAGCACTCTCAATGATGCTATATTCCAGATCTCTTTCATGCCGTAGCTGTTTCAGCCTAGCCTTCTGCTCTAATAGCTGACTGAGCATTCTCATTTCATCAACTGATGCTGTATCAAGATCTATTTTAGGAAGGATAATGTCCTTATCCAAATCAATTTCCTCATCCAGTGTCTTGCTGGAAAACATGTATCTTTTTGCTTTTCCAGCAAAGACTTCATCTTGACCCTTGTGAACTGAGACGATAGTTGATGAGGCAGGGCTGGCTGATAAGACTGGAATAGGACTATGTAAAGGAAGACTAAGAGATGTGCAAATGGTATCAAAAATTGATGTTGCTGTACAGGATGGAGTGGAAGAGCTAATAGTTGCCAAAATTTGATTAAGAGAAGTCAAAATTGTAGTATCTGTAGGTACACTTATTATACATTCTGTAGTAGAGGTTGATGTGCATGATGAACTTACTGCAGAGACTGATGGAGACTCGGTTAATGAAGGTGGTTGCAGCTCGGTTAATGAAGTGATTGGCACTTGCATAGATGGTTCACGGAGCTGAGAGGACTTACCAGTAGAAGCTATTTCCATAGTTGATGTAACTGTTTTGGATGGAGAGTGTGGAAGAGATGCAATGACTTCAGCTGCAATTTGTACTGGATCTTCTTCCACCTTTGCTTGTTCATCTTCTTTCTCCTCCATTTCTTTTTCAGCTTCTTCTTCCTCTAATTCTTTCTTAGCCTCTTCTTCCACTTCTAACATGATTGAATGAAGATCCTCTGGAATATCTTCAATATCATCATCATCTTCATCATCATCACTGTTGTCAATGTCCTTGATTTCAACAGTATCATCACTAGATTTGTGTAGATGATAGATGTTTTTCCACATGTTTGTTGCATCATTTACCACATGCTCAATGTCTTTGACAAGTATCAAACAGGTGTGAAATCTAATCATCATATTGCCTTCATGATCTTTCAGTGATGCTTTCACTTCAGCATTAGTGAAACTCGGCAGGAGATTCTTCAGTGTCTGCTCATAGATGTCTTTTACAGTCTTGGTTGTAGCTTCCCATCTGATTTGCAACCTCTCCAATATTTCTTTGGAGATCTGGGAGGCTATCTGGTCCGGTGAGTATTTCCATTTACCCATCTTGTTCAGTACCAGTTCCTCAATCTGCATCTTTTCTTGTTCTGTTCTGGTTTCAAACTTCAATGCTTTGAAGTTTGTGAAGCTAGCACCTGCTTCTAATTGCTTCAATCTATCCTCAAATGTGAGTGGAGGCTTAACAAGTACAGGTTCTTTCTTTCCTTGTCTTGTTCTCCTGGAGAAGACTGCAGAGGCTTGCCTTTTAGGTTTGGTGATGATCACCTTGCCTTTCTTTTGTTGAGGCTCCTTTTCCTTGTCTGACTCAGTTTCCTCTTCTTCTTCTTCATCTTCTCCTTTGCCTTCTGTTATCATAAGAGAGCCAACTTCCGTCTTCAGTTGGGTTATCCTTCTCTTTCCTTTGCTAATGGCCTGAGGGATTTTAATTTGGAGCTCAATTCTGGCCTTAGTTTGATCATATGTTCCAAAAATTGGTTGCCTTGGGTCTACTGGTTCATTCACCAGTGCTTCTATGATATCCCTGGCTTCGTCAATTTTTACCTCATAGGGAAGAGGTTTCACCCATGCTACTCGAGGCCTGGCTGCCTGAATGTATACCTTGTCGCAATCTACCATGAAGCATATGTCTTCCTTGTATTCTTCAACCAGTTTGGGTGGAATTCAGAACCTATGATTCATCTTTTCCTTAAATTCTTCAAAATAGTTATCCAAAATAATATCAAAATTTTCACCTAGTTCTGCAATGAACTCGTTTATCTGATAAAGAATTGGTATATCTTTTCTCCATACTACTGATCCCTTTGATGGAAAAGATTTCTGAATATAGAAGAATAAACAAATCAAAAGCGAACCGAATTTGCAGGGATTGTTCTTGGAGGTTCTAATGCTTTCCATATTCTTATTGAATTGGGATAAAAGTAATTCTGATAAATCAAATTCTAAATTTTTCTTCACTATTTTGTACGCCAGATCCACAGCTTCACAGGGTACACTGTTTGGACGGCTTGAACTATAGATTTTGTGAGCAATGACGTGAATGCCAAATCTCAATTCGACATCAGCTACAGTATTTAGCTTAAGTCCCCTACCATCCCATTCTGCTTGGGTTAGTTTCTGCAATTCCTCCCGACCTAGGGTTTTGGTAGACTTGGCTTTGCTCAGCATGGGGAGTCCAGTAATTTTGTTAATCATTTTCTTTGTGATGAGCACTGGTTGCTCTAACCACAATTGGCCATTGTGAACTCGACTGAGTACATACCTAACCCATTTAACTTGAAATTTCCTTGGCAAGTGCGAAATGTGGGTTAACCCTTTTGTTTCAAGATGCTTATGTTCGAGTTTTAGGTTTCCATCTATGCTCATTTCACCTAGGGCATTATCAATTTCTAGGTTTCTAAGTTCTTGAATAGAGCATTTAAAATGAGATCTTATATCATTGACAAGAAGTACCTTTGAAGGAATTTGAGATTGGGCACCATTAGGGTCCAGTGATTCTGCAATAGCTGGTGCTAATTTGAAGTTCGGCGCCTTCCATTCCTCTCCTCTAACCAGCATTTCTGAGCCTTTCTTAGTCTTAGAGCTTCCACTTCCGGATGCCATTGTTACTTGGTAGGTGTAGAAAAATTCTGAATTGATTCTTTCGTTCTTTTGAAAAATTCGCTCGAAAATGTCTTAAGCTCGCTCTGAAATTGCAGAAAATACCTTAGCTCTTTGTTCGCAATAAAAATTTAGATCAAATTTTGCCCCTTTTGATAACAAATTTGCCATAAATGTTTTGGTACGATGGCAGAAGAAATGACAGGTTGTCATCCACTAGCTCGGTAGATATTATCAACTCGGCGATCGAAAGAAAATATTGAAGTACCGACCTTACTCGGTTAGGTCACGAACCGACCTTGCTCGGTTGACACAACATGGTCAATGAAACTTAGTTGTGACCGACCAAACTCGGCAAAGTCTCTTACCGACTCAACTCGGTAACTGCTACTCGGTTAATGAAGCTTTGTTACATCCAACCAAACTTGGTAAAGTATTGAACCGTCCTGGAGTCAGAGTGTATCTACAATACTAATTTGATCCATCTTCTTCCTTTGGAGCTGCATAGGATAAATCTGGGAAGATGCAGTTCCAATGTTTCTTATATGAATACTAATTGGAAATGGTAGAGTCACCCACCTCTTGAGTGACACTCCTATCTGACTTATCTTGTTCGGTAGATTTTGGAATCCATTGCTGCTTCATTTGCTTTCGAATGTTATCTGCTTTGATTTTATTTTCATCTTCAATTCTTTTGATATTCATGCAATTTTTGGCTATATGACTGAGTTCTGTACATGTATAGCACCTTACAGTTGTGTCCTTTTTCCTTAGGTGATGTCTGGCACAATTCATGCCAGTATGTCCATACTCTCCACAATAGTGACATCTGCACCAGGTGTTGTAGTCCCATCCGAATATGGCTTTGACAAGTTGTTCAGCTGGATTGAATGATTTGGATTTGCACTGGAATGCCTTGTGACCATGCTTTTTGCATTTGTAACAATTGCCTTCAAATTTTGGTTTTTCTTTACACTCATTTGCCTTGTGACCATGCTGATTGCAGTTGAAGCACTTACCATTGAATTTTGCTTTCCCATTGCTCCAGTATTTGTTTGATGTATGACCTATCTTGCCACAATGATTACAAGTGGATCTTTTATTCCTTTGTTCACCTTGCTTGGAGGATTCACCAACTTCTTTGTATCCAAGACCAGCTTTGCTTGTTTATTTTTGAAGATTCTGCTCATTCAATTGATTTATGTCTACCTGAGATTTCATCATCCTTTCATTGACTTGCCTTTCAGAGATTAGGTCATTTTCCAAGCTTTCATTGATTTGTCTTTCTGATCTCAAGTCATTCTGTAGACTTTCATTGATTTGCTTTTCAATGTTCAAATCATTCCTTATTCTTTCATTTTGTGCTCTGAGAATCCTGATTTCTTCATTTGCATTGGTGAGTTGGTCTATGAGATCTTCATACTGATGAGTTTGATTGCGGATTTCATGACTTCTATCTTCCAGTTCTTCTTGTGCTTTGTTTCTTTGATCCAAAGCTTCACATAGCCTGATTGACTGTATTTCTTGTTCTCTCTTAAGCTTTCTTACCTCTTCTTGCAGAGATCCATTCTTTTCTAGAAGTTCTTTGATTGCTTGGTCAACTTCTTCTGAATTGCTTGATGGTAACAGGTCTTCAATCTTCACTTCAACATACTGATGATCATTCATTTGTTTTGCAAGATCCTTTCTTCTTTTTAGGGATTGAGAAAGATGTTCCTTTGCTTCTTTAAGTTGAACCATGGCCATTTCAAGATCTAACTTTTCATTTTCTATAACTTTCTCCAATCTAAATATCTCCATTGACTTTGATCTTTGCTCAAGCTGTCAAGCTTTGTCCTGAGAACCAAGTTAGCTCTGATACCAATTGTTGGAAATATTCAAGATATAACAGTTTACTGAGAGGGGAGGGGTGAATCAGTAAACATAAAATCTTAAATCAATTTATATTAACCAGTAAAATATTTAATCACCTAATCTGCAGTATGTAGACATTCATAACACATAAGCACAGAGATTTTGGTGACCCAGAAACCTTCCAAAATAGAAAGTAAAACTGGGGTGGGGATGAAACCCACAAATCTTCTTTACTGCAGTAGGAAGTTAGCCAGTTAAGGCATACAATGATCACTTCTGGTGATCTGCCCTGTTAGGAGCATAAAGGATTGTTATATCCACCTTGTTAAAGGATTTGAAACATACTTCATAAGTATGCACTCTGTTAGGAGATTTAGTACAAAGACTGTTAAGTCTACCCTATTAAAGGATTTATAAAAACTGATTCACCTGTTAGAATGAAACAGTGGATCTGAATACAACTGATTGCTGATAAGATCCGCTATGCTCTGATTGTCCTTGATATGACAGATAAAACATTTCTGCTCCAATGCTGACCTTGCTGAAAACCTTCAAAATTCAGCTTACATGCTTTCGCACACATTCTTCACATACTTCATATATTTCACATACATTTAGAATGATACAATACATTACATATATATACCATCCAAGTTAAAATTACATGCAATGGTCGGCTGAATAAAAGTAGACAAAATTTAACTGAGTCGGCCAAATAGCAAAACAAACTCAGTAGAACAAACTTCTTTGTTTACCGACTGAGCTTGGTTAACACTGAGTCCTATGTTAACCGACTGAACTCGGTTAACACTGCATTCGTCTTTACTCGGTTAATATTGAGTTCTTAATTAACCGACCGAACTCGGTTAATGCTGAGTTCTTAGTTAACCGACTGAACTCAGTTAATACTAAGTTCTATGTTAACCGACTGAACTCGGTTAACACTGAGTTCTTCTTTACTCGGTTAATACTGTGAGAAAAGTGTTGTCACTAATGGAAAATAACTTTATGCAACCTAGGGTTTCTAATTTATAATTTTATTACAAGAAAATCAACTACAAATAAATATTAAATTATTTAATTTATTAATCTATTCATTACTTCATTTATGGTTAAAACACTTTTTAAACTAATCATTTAATAATTCTATATTTAGATGAGTTTTGCATTCAAATTTTAAATTAGAAGTTTAAGACTCAACTTTCTTTTAATTGATTATGCAAAAATTATGTAATACTAACATTAAAATTTAATTAAAATTTAATATAAGTATCAAAACCATAATATACAACTTGTAATTAATTATTATTAAATTGATTATGCATTGAATTCTTATTTAGCTTTATTATTTAATTAATTAGATCTCTAATTAGGCCTCCTAATCCAATTTTAAGGCTTTTTGTTTGCAATCTCTTTAACAATCCCAAGAATAAACTAGTATTCAAATTACCCTTTTTTATGATCTTTAATATTTTCTAGGTCTCAAATTCTATTTAGATTTGCATATGCCCAAAACCAAAAATGAGGGTTTGTAAGGGTTTCTAGGTCTACACAAACTAGTGTGAGATTTAGGCTTTCCATACACCCTAAAATGGATTGATCAACTCCTTCTATTGATATTTGATATTCATTAGACATTCCCCTAACACAATCTAAAGTCACTTGATGAAGTTTAATCCACTCCTGCAATTTCCATGCACATCTTCGTGTCTGTATCACCTAGGGTTGTCTTGTAAAATTATCAGACTATAGTTTTACCTCTCCAACCAAAAATGAATTAATGTACAAAGATTCTATTCTCATTTCACACAAGGCCATAATTTTCTAATAGTGGAAAATGAAGTTAGACTCCGTTCTTCAAAAATTTCTTGGGTTTATCGAAAGACTAGCAGAATGTAAAAGTATGAGTTTTACCCTACCAAAATTGATCAAAAGAACTCAAAAATATGTATCAAATCCAAAAATAATCTAATCTAGGTACTAAATTCAAAGAAACTAAAAAATCAATCCATATGATCAAGGATGATCACACTTGCGCAATTTTGTAGCAAAAAATGCTCAGTATTCAATTGTTCAAACTTGCAATCACAATATCCAACCATACAAAATGGTTTGGATGGTCTTAAATAATAATTCCAAACCTTCCCAAATAGATTCTTGAGTAGTGGGAACCAACTAATCACCTTTTACACGATTTTACACAAGTTGCTCAAAAGGATATGAATGTTGCAAAATTGTAACTTAACAACTTTTGCAATTCCTAGGTAACTTTTGCATTCCACTTGTTTCCTTGCAACAAAAGGGTGTAAAAATACATCAAATAGTATTATGAATCTATGTGACTCTATCCCAAGCCATTCTAATTTTGGAAATTTGATTAAAAAGCTCATTGTTGAAGATCAAAGAGGGAGATTGTTGCAAACAAAGGAAGATTATTGTTAATAGAATGTTTTCAATCATTTTTTTATCATTGATGTCAAGCCTGCTATTTGTAGGAAGGACATTTTCTTATAAGATCCAAGTACTATCACTTAGTTGATTAATGTAGAGGATTTGATCAACAAGATGTAACGAGACTACATAAGGGAAAGGTTGAATTATGATGTTGTAATGAAGTGCAAGGATCAGTTAAGACAATGGTTAAATGATGTATTGATAACATACCCAAAGATACAGAGGCTGGTCACACTTAGAAACATTGAAGGAACAAGTTCTAATAAGGTTGATTATAAAGCTTAAACTAAGATCATTAGTAGGTGACGAGAAAGTTAGTTGAAGCTGAGTAAATTCTTAGTTGGGGCCAAGTAATAGGAAATTCTAGTGTGTGCCGAGTGATCTTTAGGTGTCGAGTAAAGTTTAAGTGCCAAGCATCAGAAAATCTTAGTTGATATTGAGTGATCTTCAGATGTCGAGCATCAAGAAAAACATAGTTGATGTTGAGTAACGCAGTATGTGCCAAGCACTAGTATTTCAATAGTGTTGAGTTGTTGCATCATTTTAAATAATGAAGATTCACCAAATTTGAGCTGACAAAGTGGTTATCTTCAATTTTTTGAACTAGTTGGAGGAAAAGGATGATGAGCTAGAGGCACTGAATTCTATGTAAACTATATTTGGGTGAATTCAAAAGGATTATTCAAGAAGTTTCTGGAGGAAAAAAAAATATTGGTTAGATGCAATGAATCCTACCTAATCCATAAAAATTAAAATAAAAGAATGAAAGAATCAAGTGGGAAAAAGAAACTCCAAGGCTTCTATTTAAAGAGTCGTAGACCAAGAAGCAAATGTTGCTAATCCTAGTACTGCCAAAGAGCCAAATTGTGAAGTAGTTAGACAGGTGTCAAGAAGAAGGAAGAGCACAGAGTCTCTACTTCTACAAGTGGTCAAGAAGAGATGATTGCACTAGTACATTGAGCATGAAGACTCAAGGAGGCTAAGCTTGAAAGGAGGCCAAGCTGTCAGAGTTGCTGAGATGGAAGGTCAGGCAATGGTATGAGCTAAGAAGTGATCTGAGATTTGCAAGTCAAGTTGTATTATGCAATTAGGTCAAAATTCCTAATTGTTACTCTCTAGCAATTGTATCAGTTAGGATAGAAGGAAAATCCTATTGACTTAGGTTGGCCCAAAAACCATTTGTAAATCCTTTAATAGGGTGGCATTCCAAGTGAATGTTCTAAAGTCCTATAACTAGGCACACTTCTAATAGGGTGGTTAAATCCTCTAACAAGGTTACATTTAATAGTGTGTTGTAAGCCTTTAACAAGGCAGGCCTTTCATAGGGCATCACTTCAGAAGAGTGAGAATTGAGTAGCATGTTACTGGTGGTTTTTCCCAAATTAGGTTTCCACGTAAATCAATGTGTTATGTGTTGATTTCTTATGTGTTATTCTTGCATGTTGATTTACAGTAACTTGCTGGTTAGAAAAATTAAAGCTTAGATAAATAAAAATGTTTAATGGGCTCACTATACTTAGTGAAAAGTTTGAATAGGACATTTTGACCTTGAATAATTGATTCACCCCTCCACCTCCACCCCCCCCCAAGTTATTCCAAAGAATTTCTAACAATTGGTATTAGAGCCATCTGCTGATTTAGTTTCAAGGTATTACAAGCAAGAAGACCAAGATGTCCAAGAGAGAAGTTCCCAAGCTCAACAAATACAACTCTGTTGCATGGCAGAGTCTCATGAAATTGCACCTTGGATCAATAGGTGACTATACACAAACCTCAATTGGAATAGAACATGTAAATCTAGTAGGATCTCTTACTACAGATGATTTGAACAAAAGGAAGGAGCACAATCAAGCAATGTTGGAGATTGCCACTGCACTTAGTTATGTAGAATATGATGACATCAAATATTGTGACACTGCATTCAAGATGTGGAAAGCCTTATTAGATATTTATGGAGGAGATCAGAATGTCTAGACAGAAAAGAGAGAAAGCCTAAGAGGAAAGTTTGATGACATGAAAATGGAGGAAGGAGAAAATGCTACTCAATATGCTACAAGAATAAAAGAAGTGGTAAGTGCAATAAGAAGTCTAGAACTCTGCTCCCTATCTATGCTATTAGAGTTTTAGCCATTCAAGAACTAAGGTGTGTACAAGGGAACACACTAACCTTTGAAGGAATAGTGGGAAGACTTATTGCATTTGAATTGTCCAATTTTGATAACTACAGACCTGAGAACCTTGAATTTTCTTTCAATACCAAGATGACAATAAAAGACACTGAGGAGGAGTCATCAAGCAAGAAGAGAAGAAAGGGAAAACATGAATCCAGTGATAGCAGTGTAGATGAGGAAGATGTGGAACAATTAGAAGCACTACTGCCTAGGAGATTTCATAGAGGCAAAGGTAGATTCAAATGTAAGCTCTCTATCATATGTTTCAATTGCAATGAAGTAGGTCATATTGCTGCAAGATGTACATAGAAGAAAAACTACAAAGGAGGAAACAAGTACAGGAGAAAAAGAGAAGATGACAACAAAGACTACAAGGAGAAAGCCAAAAGATGCTATATTGTTGAAGAAGATTCTGATGAGAATGATGATGTAGTCTATGTGGCCATGAAGGATGAATCAGATAAAGATGAAGATGAAGCAAAAACATTGGTTACCTATGTGAACAAGAATGACAAGTGGATCATAGATAGTGGATGCTCACATCACATGATAGGAGATAAAAGTAAGTTCATTACCTTTACTCAATATGATGAAAATAGTGTTAGCTTTGGTAATGATGCTCCATGTCAAATCAAAGGAAAAGGCTCTATTAAACTCATACAGAAAATTTCATGTGATAATGCATACTATGTTGAAGGATTGAACTACAACTTGTTCAGTGTGTCACAGTTAGGTAATGTAGGTTGTAAAGTAGACTTTGGAAACAAAAATACCAAGATCTATGACACTGATGGAAATATGATAGAAAAAGGTGAACAAACTAGAAGTAATCTATTTTATCTAGATATGGAAGATGCAACATGTCTTGTTGTTAGACTTGATGATGTGTGGTTGTGGCATAAAAGATAGTCTCATGTTAACTTTTATAATCTAATTAGAATTAGAAGAAGAAGAAGGTCAGAGGGTTGCCCAAATTAAAGAAACCTAAAAATATAATGTTCAAACAATGTCAACTAGGGAAGATGACTAAGTCTAGCTTCAAAAGAAAAACATACACTTCAAAAGAAGTACTAGAGTTAGTCCATACAGACTTATGTGGTCCAATAGAAGTGCAAAGCTACCTAGGAGATAGATACATAATGCTACTTGTAGATGATTATTCCATGATGATGACTGCTATGTTTTTAAAGAAAAAATCTGATGCATTTCAAATGTTTAAGTGGTATTTGAGAAGGAAACGGGAAAGAACCTAAAATGCCTAAGGTCGGACAAAGGAGGTGAGTTCACATCAAAATAATTTGAGATATTCTGCAATGACAAAGGCATCATAAGGAAAACATTAGCACCAAGGACCCCACCACAGAATGGTATTGCTGAAAGAAGAAATAGGTCAGTAATTAACTGTGCTAGAACCTTGATGATGGAGAAAAATGTTGCACTAAAGTACTACAGAGAAGTTGTAAGCATTGTAGTCTACACATTGAATAGAGTTCAAGTTAAGAAAGGTTCAAATACAACACCTTTTGAATTATGGTATGGTCACTCACCTAATATTAAACATTTCAAAGTATTTGGTTGTAAATGCTATATTCTTAAAGATACTAGATATGAAAAGTTTGATGGAAAAAGTGATGAAGGCATATTCCTTGGATACTACACTAGAAGCAAAGCATATAAGTGTTTGAACACTAACACTAACAAGATTGTGGAGAGTGAAAATGTAAATTTTGATAAGCATGCATAATTTTAGGTTGATGAAACTAAGCAATTAGAAGATTATAGATCCTTTGTATACTTCTATAAAGGAATGACTATTTAAGACAATGTTGCAAATCAAGTTAGGAATCATCAACAAATTTCAGTATAAGTTGAGTCACAGCTAGTAAATGCCGAGCTACATTTAGAAGCCAAGCTATAGAATGAAGATAATGAATATTCTCATTTTGAAAATGGTATACATGAGAGGAATGATGAAGTGCCAGATGAAGAAGAACAAAATGACTCTGAAGTTGAAGGATCAAACATGAAAAGGACAAAACCAAGGTTAGCCAAGCATGTAAAAAGATATCACCCTACAAAATAAATCATTGGTGACAAGGATGCCAGACTAGTGACAAGGAATAGACTAAGGAATGAATCATGTCTACTGAGTAAGGTTGAACCTAAAATAGTGAAAGATGCACTACAAGATGATGACTAGTATAAAGCCATGGAAGAGGAGATAGATCAGATTGAGAAGAACAAAACATGGACCCTAGTTCCTAGACTAGCTGATAAGAATGTAATTGGTACAAAATGGGTGTTTAGAAAAAAACTTGATGAGAATGGTGAGATAATAAGAAATAAAGCCAGACTAGTTTGCAAAGGCTATGCATAAGAAGGACTGGATTATGGGGAAACATTTGCCCCTACTCCAAGAATGGAAGGAGTAAGAACATTACTTGCATATGTTGCATACAAAGGTTTTAAAGTCTACCAAATGGATATGAAGTCTACTTTTCTTAATGGTATACTGGAAGAGGAAGTCTATATAGAACAACTAGGGGCATTTGTAGATGACATGAACAAGGACATGGTTTGTAAACTGCACAAGGCACTTTATGGATTGAAGCAAGCACCTAGAGCATGGTATGAGAGACTACACAAATATCTTGTGAAGATAGGATTTGAGAGAACAGATGACAACAACAACTTGTACATCAAAGCCAAAAAAGGTAAAGACATTTTGATATCAAGAATCTTTGTTGATGATATAATACTTGGAGGAAAAGATGTTCTATGCAAAGATTTTGTTGATCAAATGAAGCATGAATTTGAGATGTCAATGTTTGGAGAAATCAAATTCTTTGTTGGATTACAAGTACATCAATTAAAACATGGCATATTTGTGACCCAATCCAAATACATCAAGGAGATACTCAAAACATTTGGATTAGAAGAGTAAAAAACAATTAGCACACCAATGGCAATAAGACATAAGCTATCCAAGAATGATGAGTCTGCTAAAGTAAATCAGACATTGTATAGATCAATGAATGGAAAGCTACACTATGTTGTACATAGTAGACTAGACATTGCATTAGCTATTGAAATAGTGGCCATATTTTCTCCAAATCTAAGAGAAAAGCACTTAATGGTAGTAAAGAGAATACTAAGGTAGCTAAAAGGAACTAATGACTTTGATTTGTACTATAAGAGGAGTGAAAAAATCAAACTAAAAGCCTACATTGATGAAGATTGGGGAGGTAACATTGATGATAGAAAAAGTACTAGTGGAGGAGCACTTTTCTCAGGAAAAAGGTTGATTACATGGACCGACAAAAAGCAAAGTTGTACCTCATAGTCCACTGCTAAAGCTGAATATGTTGTAGCTACTATAAATTGCACCAATATTGTATGGATCAAGCATTTGCTGCAAGGTATGAAGGAAGAGGTAACTAATCCTATGATACTTTATTGTAATAATACAAGTGCAATTAACATATCAAAGAACACTATAATGCATGCTAAAACTAGGCACATTGCAATCAAGTATCACTATGTAAGAGAGTTGGTGGAAGAAAAACAAGTGAAGATGGAATATGTGAGCTCAAAGGAACAAATTGCTGACATCTTCACAAAAGCACTACCTAAAGATTCTTTTGAGTATCTTAAAGGTAAGTTAGGGGTGATACCCCTAGCCAAGGCTACTTGAATCAAAAGCAAGAATGCCCTACATCAAATGAGCTAATTGCTAAAAGATTTTACACATTGATGCAGAGGATGTCTATTTTAGGATTCATGCCTAAAGTAGTAGAAGTGTTGAAGTTCCAAATCAATCACGAGCAAGGTGATAGAGGGAAAAATTGAATGAACCTGCAAAAGCTAATAAAATGCTAATATGTCTTTCGCATTGTTGTCAAAGAGGGAGAAATTTGAGAAACTGATCAAATACTAATGATCCGGTGATCAAAAGTATGAGGGAGAAATGACAAGAAAATGAAGAATATGATCAGATGAAGATAGAGGGAGAAGTTGATAGAAATAATAAAAAGTTTATCAGATTAGCAGAAGATGAGAAATATAGAGGGAGAAAAACAAAGAACAAGGATACAGTGGCTAAGAGAGAGAAGCATAAATGAAGCAATCAAGATAATAGAGGGAGATGTGAAAACTGATGGTAATACAATTACTTTTTGGCATCTGACTTACTATTCTAACCTAGTTAGCATTTGATTAAATACTTTTTAGTCTAATGGTGTATTAGTTTGGTTTGACATCAATGCCAAAGACGAAGATTGTTGGAAATCTGATTGAAAAGCTCACTATTGAAGATCAAAGAGGGAGATTGTTGTTAAAAGAATGTTTTCAATCATTGTTTTGTTATTGATGTCAAACCTACTATTTGTAGGAATGAAATTTTCTTATAAGATCCAAGTACTATCACTTAGTTGATTAATGAAGAGGATTTGATCAACAAGATGTAACAATACTACCTAAGGGAAAGGTTGAGTTATGATGTTGTAATGAAGTGCAAGGATCAGTTAAGAAAATGGTTAAATGATGTATTGATAACATACCCAAAGATATAGAGGTTGGTCACACTTGGAAACATTGAAGGAACAAGTTGTAACAAGGTCAATTGCAAAGCTTAAACTAAGATCATTAGAAGGTGCCAAGCAAGTTAATTGAAGCTAAGAAAATTCTCAATTGGAGTTGAGTAACAGGAAATTCTAGTGGATGTCGAGTGATCTTTTGGTGCCGAGTGACATTTAGGTGACAAGCATCAGAAAATCTTAGTTGATACCAAGTGATCTTTAGATGCCGAGTATCAAGAAAAACATAGTTGATGTCAAGTAACACAGTATATGCCGAGCACTAGTATTTCAATAGTGTCGAGCTGCTGCATTATTTTAAATAACAAAGATTTTCCAAATCTAACCCAACAAAGTGGTTACCTTGAATTTTGTGAACTAGTTGGAGGATAAGGATGATGAGTTGGTGGCACTAAATTCTATGTAAACCATTTTTGGGTGAATTCAAAAGGATTATTCAAGAAGTTTCTAAAGGAAACAAAATATGGTTAGATACAATGAATCCTACCTAATCCATATGAATTGAAATTAAAGAATGGAAGAATCGAGCAAGAAAAAGGAACTCCAAGACTTCTATTTAAGGAGTCAGAGACCAAAAAGAAAATTTTGGTGATGCTGCTACTACCAAAGAGCCAAATTGCAAAGTAGTTAGAAGGGTGTTGAGAAGAAGGCATGTAGAAGAAGGAAGAGCATAGAGACTCTACTTCTAAAAGTGGCCAAAAAGAGATGATTACATTGGTACATTGAGCATGGAGACTAAAGGAGGCTAAGCTTTAAAGGAGGCCAAGTTGTCAAAGTTGCTAAGATTGAAGCCTAGGCAATGGTATGAGCTGAGAAGTGATCTGAGATTTGCAAGTCAAGTTGTATTCTACAATCAGGTCAAAATCCCTAATTGTTACTCTCTAGCAATTGTATCAGTTAGGATAGAAGGAAAATCCTATGGACTTTGGTTGTCCCAACAACCATTTGTAAATCCTTTAACAGGGTGGCATTCCAAGTAAATGTTCTAAAGTCCTCTAACCAGGCCCACTTCTAATAGGGTGGTTAAATCCTCTAACAAGGTCACGTTTAATAGTGTTTTGTAAGCCTTTAACGGGGAAGGCCTTTCATAGGGCATCACTTCAGAAGAGTGAGAATTGAGTATCATGTTACTGGTGGTTTTTTCCAAATTGGGTTTCCACGTAAATCACTATATTATGTGTTATGCTTGCATGTTGATTTATAGTAACTTGCTAGTTACAAAATTTAAAGCTTGGATGAATGAATGGTTGAATGGGCTCACTATACTTAGTGAAAAGTTTGAATAGGAAATTTGGACCTTCAATAATTGATTCACCCCCTCCTCCCTCTTAGTTATTCTAAAGCATTTCTGACATTCAGTCCTTTGACCAACATTTTTACTTCTAAAATCAATTAGACCAACTTGACACATTTTCACTTAGGCAATGCATCTTTTTCCACACCTTTTAGATATGACTTTAAAAACACAACAAGATGCACTTGGATATCACCTTGATCTTCCATTGAGATCTTATTAAACACCATGGACTATAAAATATTCAAACACAAAAAAAAATTCAAGAGGATCTTGACAAGTCCTAGGGTACCCCTACACCATTCTCACCAACATAAATCAAGATGAGATCTATCCCCTTCTTATTGAAATCAGTTTTTGGTATCCATGTGGCTTCACCTTTTTTTTTAACCCTTCCATTTGATTAGGTATTCCATGTAGAGCTTATGCATAGTATTCTTTCCTACTCTAGAACTGAATTCTTTCTCAACTTATGGAATTGAATCAAACATCTTTGGCAACTTCTCCACTATGTTTTGAAGATCTACATATTCATGATCTTGTGTTGGTGTGTGACCTTTTTAGGAAACTAAATCTACAATATTAAATATTTAAGAGAGATGTATGTCCTAAGGTAAGCCCACATTGTAAGTATTGTTTCCATACTTTGCTAGAATTTTACAATTACCCACTCTCTTCATTTCAGACTTGTGAGGTTCTCCTTTCTAAAGTATAGCTTTGTTAAGGTGTACCATGATACAGTCACCTATTTGGAACTATACATCTCTCCTTCTTTCATCATCTCTTTGTCTCAATTTATGGGTATTCTTAGTTAGAGTTTTCTTAATAGTATCATGTAAATCCTTCATGGATAGAGAAAAGTCTCAATCAATTCCACTCCTCTCTACATCTTTTCCCAAATCTATGAGTTCACATATGCTCCTTGGGTGCATAAGGTATTTTTCTTGTGGTCCTATTTGTGGTGTGATTGTTGGCATATTCTACATGTGGTAGAATTCTCTCACATGTCCTCCCATACTCCTTGGTCAGGTATCTTAGTAGATTGCATAGGCTCCTATTAACTACTCCCATATTCCCATCAGTTTGGGGATGATAAGAAGACCCAAATGATAGATTGGTACCCAACTTGTACCACAATGTTTCCAAAATGGTTCAAGAAGTTGGAATTCCATTCTAACACTATGCCTATTGGAAAACCATGAATTCTAGCTACCTTCTTCAAGAATAGATTGGCAATGTGGCAAGCATCATTTTTTGTTTTGCATGGTACAAAGTGAGGCATCTTACTAAACCTATCTACTATGACATAGAAACTACCATATTCTTGCTTTTTCTTAGGGAGCCAAACCACAAAATCAATGCTCTTGCATTCCCAAGGCTTATTAGGGATTGGGAGAGGTTGGTATAGTCCTCCATTTGTAGATACACCTTTGGATTTCTAAAAAACAATGCATATTTCAACATACATCTAAAAATCTCTTCTCACATTTAGTTGGTAGTAGAATCTTTTCTCTAGGTTCAATATTTTGTGGATACCAAAGTACCCAAGCATGGTACCATTATGATTTTCTTGAATTAAGTTCTCCCTCATGGAGCCTCTAGGAACAAAAAATTTTCCTCCTTAAAATAGTAGACCATCCTACAAAGCAAATTTAAAAAACTCATGATGGATAATGGCTTTAAAAATCCAAACAAGCTTTGTATGGTGTAGAAAAGTCTTCATCACTTGGATACATGTCTTTGAAACTATCAACTCCTATGCTCCTTAACTAGACCTCTTGAACTATCAAGAGCCTTCTACTCAATGCATCTACCACCTTATTGTCTTGTGCTTTTTTGTGCTTAGTGATGAAAGTATAGGCTTGGATATACTCAACCCATTTCATATGTTTGTGGCTAACTTTATCTTGTGAATGAAGAAAACTTAGGGCATGATTGAATGTATAGACTACAAAATCCTTAGGTAGAAAATGGTGTCTATATTTTCTAAGGGCTTATACTAGAGCATACAACTCTAAGTCATAAGATGAGTACTTCATTTTGGCTTCACTAATTTTTTCACTATGAAAAGCTATTGGTCTTCCCTCTTGACTTACGACTACTCCTATGGCCACATTACAAGCATCACACTCAATAGTAAATACTTTTTCAAAGCTAGGAAACAATGGGATGGGTTGTGAAGCTATCTTCTAATTTGATATTTCAAACCCTTTATTTTCTTGTTCATTCTACATAAACTTAGCATCCACACCACCATTTAGTGTCTAGGGTATGTGTAGGATCATGGTGTGCCAAAAAGAATAAAATCTAAAATATATATAGTTTTGAAATGCCTCAAAGCATTTCAAAATCTATTCTAATTTTTTTCCCACCCATCCTAATACCAAACCAAAATATTGAAACCTTTATAAGGCCTAGTATTTCTTTAGATACCAGCCCTACATGGTCAACTTCAAAAATGTCTCGAAAATATGGTTTTTGGCCTATTCTTGTATTTTATTTATTTATTTCAAACATGTGTCTAATGACTTTTTTTCACCAAAATTTAATGAAATGAAAAGGTTTTCTTTATAATGTTCTTATCTTCCCATAAATGTAATGTCTGTCAAATTATGAACTCAATAAGTAATTATTGTTCATTTTGTAATGGAATTATGCATAAAGTGATAGTAGGCACTAATTGAAAAAAATATATAACTTTTTAATGGTGTAACATTTTTGAAATACAAAATATGCATCACATTGTATACTTTTTCTACTATAAGGAAAATAAAATAAAATTTTAATTTTGTAAAGTTTTGAATTAGTTAAGGTGGTCAGACATGAGAGTTTTTTATTCCAAAAATACTATAGTAGAAAATTCATAATTAATAATTTATTTGGAATAAAAATATCCAAAAGTATGTGACATCTAGGCATGATTCTACTTCTTATATAAGAATCTTATTAAAAAATATTGTCACTGAATTTGATTAAGGTGGCCAGACATACACCTACTTATTTTTTTCCTAAAATCTTGTTAGTATTGCATTAAAATTCTAAATTTTAACCAATCAATTTTTTCTTTCTTTACATAAGGTCTAGTAGTTCAAAAACTAAATTCAATTTCCTATAGATTCTTTCCCCAAAACTTTTTGATTGAAAGTTCATAACAAGTTTAAAATTGCATGTCAAATTGACATCACCCTAATTTGTTGATTTTCCATTGCTACTTAAGGGAAAATTTTAGTTGACCATGATCTTGCACATACCCTCCAATAGTGGAGCACATATCTCAATTAGTTATTTGATAAATTTTCTATAAAATTCTGCTCAACCATGAAAAATCCTTACGTAAGTGACAAACTTAAGAGTTGGCCTAGTAACTATGGCTTCCACCTTGCGAGGATTCATCCTCAAGTTTCCTTTTGAGATTACAAAACCCAAGTAGATTAGCTCATGCTTCATGAAATTACATTTCTCCAAATTGATGGTTAGCTTTGCATCATGTAACCTTTGTCAAACTAATTGAAAGTGTTTGAGGTGCTCCTCTTTTATTCTACTAAAAATTAAGATATCATCAAGGTAAACTACAAAAAACTTACCTATAAAGTCATGCAACACTTTATTCATTAGCCTCATGAATGTAGAGGGTGCATTTATTAAAGAAAATGGCATTACAAGCCACTCATACAACCCTTTAGTGGTTTTGATAGTTGTCTTATACTCATCTCCCTCCTTTATCCTTATTTGATGATACACACTTTTAAGGTCATTTTTTGTGAAATGTATTGCCTATCCTAGACAGTCCATCAAGTCTTCAATCCTTGGTATGGGAAACCTATATCTAATAGTGATTATTTTTATGGCCCTTAAATCAGTAAATAACCTCCATGTACCTCTTTTCTTAGGTGCTAAATAGTAGGGACTACACAAGGACTCATACTTTTCCTAATTAGTCCATGATCTAATAGTTTATGCACTTGCTTGGAAATTTCCTCATGTTGTTGTGGTCTCATATTGTAAGCTACCTTGTTAGGTAGGGATGCTATAGGGATATGTAATCCATCTGATGACTTATAGTCCTCTTGGGTAGTAAGGTAGTTGGATGACCATCACTGATAATGTCTTCAAACTAATCTACTTTCTCTCCTTTGTATTAGACTCTACTAGTTTCACTACTATAGCATACCCTACTCCTCCTCCTTCTCTCATTTTTTTAGGAACTCCTTTTCTATTACCATTAGTACATTAGGGCCTACTGATTGAGTTTCTCCTTCATCTAATAGTGACTAGATATTGAATGTGACCCCATCCTTCTTGAAACTATAGGTATTCCTTTTCCCATCATGGATGGCTTCCCTACCAAATTCCCATGGTCTTCCTAATAGTAGATGACAAACATCCATAGGTAGGATGTTATAGAGAGATTTTTCTTTATACTTAACTAAACTAAATTGTACCCAATCTTTCTCATTGACTATCACATGTTGTCCTTTCTTCAACCAAGTAAACATACAGGGGTTATTATGAGGTATCCTATATAAGTTTAGTTTAGTTACTACTTCATTAGATACTATATTATCGATTGAACCTCAATCTATAAGCACTTTACATTCCTTGTTCTATATCTTCCATTTGATCTTAAAAAGTGTACTCCTTTGGCTTGGATCCTCCTTCATAGGTTTCTTGATTAGTATCCTTCTAATCATGAAATTTTCTCCTTCTAATGTCGAAATTACTTCACCTAAATTTCTACTAGCTACTTCCTCTTGTTCATATGTCACTTTTCTTTCTCCTACTTTTGTAATCATTCCATTCTCTAGACACCTATAAGAAGGATGCTCATTTGGTTACATGTGTACCATTTCATAGTTGAAAAGCATGAAGGTCCCTTACCTTGGCTATTTAGACTTTCTCTAGAGATGTTATTGGATCATCTACCACTTCTTTTTCCACCCCTTGGACTACTACACCCACTAAGGTCAGTGAGTTTTCCTTCTCCTTGTGCCCTTGTATATGTATTCCTACATCCAAAAGTTCCTCTATGGATCCTTTCATCTCTACCTCTACCTCTTCCTCTTTAGTTGTGCCCACACTTCTTCTTGAGCTTTTCCTCCAATTTGATGGCTAACTAGTAACACTTATGGATAGTGTTTAGACTCCATAGGTTTATTTCATCTTGGATATTCCACCACAAGCCATTAATGTATCAAGCCACTTTGATACTCCCTACTACTTGTAGATTGGACCTCAAATAAAGCTTTTGGAACTCCTTAATGTATGTGGTCACACATGCATCCTTCTTTTTAAAATTTTTCCTCTTGGTGTGCAACTATATTTCAAAGTCTTCAAGAAGGTAATTTTCCCTTACCTTAGACACCATGCCCTTCCATCTAGCTATAGGGCTTTTCCCTTCTTTTACTCTTTCATCTTTAATGAACTTCCACCAAGTCAATTATGGTTCTATCATCATTACCTTGGATACTTTCACCTTTTGTGCCTCTATGATGTCCTCATATTCAAATTAATGCTTCATGCCTTCAGTCCATTCCATGACATGCTCTACATCCATCTTCCCATTGAACAATGGTAATTCTTCCAAGCATTTACTACATAAATCCTTGATAGCTTTGAGGAAAGATTCCTCATTCAATACTAGATTAGGGTTATGTACCTCATCTACCACAAATGCATGATTGAGCTTCTCCTACTCTTCCTTCTTCGTGAGCTTTCTTCTCACTTCCTTAGTCTTGAGGGATACATCCCCAAGTTTGGCTTCCAAGGCTACAATATTATCCTTCAAAACCTATCTCTCATCTTCCTAATGTTGTACTTTCTTTTCTAACTCTACATTTGTCACCGTAATGGACTCAACAAAAGACTCTTGGTCTTACATGAACTCTCACTTTGTCCAAATCTAGCTTTCTATGATACCACTTTGATAGGAAAAGGCCTTGATGTCTTGCCTTTCTTCTTATGTATTTTAGGTCACTAATCATCCTAATTTTCCCATAAGGATTCTAGATGATCTCTTGGAGGAAAATAATTCAACCTTTCCTCAAGGTTTTCCTATAATTTCAACTTGCTTCATGTCACCAGTGTCTTTGTTCTCCTTGTGTGCTTCATGCCTCCAAAACCATATGAAAGTCTTACAAGAGTGTCAAGGATTCTTTCTTAGGGTTTTATTTATCCATTTGGTGTCTTTATTTCATATTTTAGTTGATATTTCTTAACAATCTCACCAAAATGCTTCAATCCCTCATTGGGCTAACTAGGTCTCCAATTAGGCCTCCTAATCTAGTTTAAGGTTTTTTCTTCCCAAGCTCTGTAACAACCCCAAGAATAAACTAGCATCAAATGTACCCTTTTTTATGCTCTTTAAGATTTTATATTCCATCTAGCTATAGGGCTTTTCCCTTCTTTTACTCTTTCATCTTTAATGAACTTCCACCAAGTCAATTATGGTTCTATCATCATTACCTTGGATACTTTCACCTTTTGTGCCTCTATGATGTCCTCATATTCAAATTAATGCTTCATGCCTTCAGTCCATTCCATGACATGCTCTACATCCATCTTCCCATTGAACAATGGTAATTCTTCCAAGCATTTACTACATAAATCCTTGATAGCTTTGAGGAAAGATTCCTCATTCAATACTAGATTAGGGTTATGTACCTCATCTACCACAAATGCATGATTGAGCTTCTCCTACTCTTCCTTCTTCGTGAGCTTTCTTCTCACTTCCTTAGTCTTGAGGGATACATCCCCAAGTTTGGCTTCCAAGGCTACAATATTATCCTTCAAAACCTATCTCTCATCTTCCTAATGTTGTACTTTCTTTTCTAACTCTACATTTGTCACCGTAATGGACTCAACAAAAGACTCTTGGTCTTACATGAACTCTCACTTTGTCCAAATCTAGCTTTCTATGATACCACTTTGATAGGAAAAGGCCTTGATGTCTTGCCTTTCTTCTTATGTATTTTAGGTCACTAATCATCCTAATTTTCCCATAAGGATTCTAGATGATCTCTTGGAGGAAAATAATTCAACCTTTCCTCAAGGTTTTCCTATAATTTCAACTTGCTTCATGTCACCAGTGTCTTTGTTCTCCTTGTGTGCTTCATGCCTCCAAAACCATATGAAAGTCTTACAAGAGTGTCAAGGATTCTTTCTTAGGGTTTTATTTATCCATTTGGTGTCTTTATTTCATATTTTAGTTGATATTTCTTAACAATCTCACCAAAATGCTTCAATCCCTCATTGGGCTAACTAGGTCTCCAATTAGGCCTCCTAATCTAGTTTAAGGTTTTTTCTTCCCAAGCTCTGTAACAACCCCAAGAATAAACTAGCATCAAATGTACCCTTTTTTATGCTCTTTAAGATTTTATATTTCTCATTTTTTTTAATATTTTCTTATGCCCCAAAACAAAATTGAGGGTTTGTAAGGGTTTTCAGGTCTACACAGACCAACTAGTCTGAGAATTAGGCTTTCAATATCCCTTAAAATGGATTGATTTACTCCTCCCATTGATGTTTGATATCAATTATACACTTCCCTAACACAATCTAAAGTAAATTGATGAAGTTCTATCCACTACTGCAATTTTCATGTACATCTCTATGTCGATCACCTAGTCAGGTTGCTCCAGGACTTGCCTAGGGATGGTTTGTAAAATTGTCAGACTACAGGTTTTCCCCTCCAACCAAAAATGGATTAATTTTGATAGATTATTCTCTCACTTCACACAAGGCCATGATTTTCTAACTATGAAAAATAAAGTTAGACATCATTCTTCTAAAACTGCCTAAGTTTGTCTAGAGACTGCAGGATGTAAAAGAATTAGTTTTGCCCTAGAAAAACTAATCAAAAGAACTCAAAAATATTTATATAATCCCACAAGAATATAATATAAATATTTAATGCAAATAAATTAAAAAATCAATCCATATGATTGAGAATGTTCACACTTGCACGGTTTTGAAGTAAAAAATGCTCAGCATTCAATTGCTCAAACTTGCAATCACAACAACCAACCATAAAAAATGGTTTGGATGGGATTAAATATCCATTCCACACCTATCCCAACTAATTCTTGAGTAGTGGGAACCAACTGATAACCTTTTATGCACACGATTTTTCACAAGTTGCTCAAAAAGATGTCAAAGTTGCAAAATTGCAAGTTGACAACTTTTGCAATTCCTATGCAACTTTTGCATTTCACTTTTTTCCTTGCAACCAAAGGGTGTAAAAATATGTCAAATAGTATTTGAATTCTATTTGGACATATCCCTATCCATTCCAAACCTTTGACTAATATTTTTACTTCTAAAATCATTTGGACCAACTTGACAACTTTTCATCTAAGCAATGCAAATTTTGCATCCTTTTCCACAACTTTTACATTTGGCTTTGCAAACACACCAATATGATTTTAGATATCAGCTTGAGCTTTCATTGAGCTCTTATTACAAAAAATGGCCCATAAAAGAGCCAAACACAACAAGATTTCAAGAGGACCTTGAGAAGTGCTAGGGTGCTCTTGCACCAACTACAACTCTCTCTCTCTCTCTCTCTCTCTCTCTCTCTCTCTCTCTCTCTCTCTCTCTCTCTCTCTATCAAATACAATAGGCACATCAAACTAAAATATAGAATAAACACACACACAGGATAAAAGTGAAAGTATTAGATAATTAAAACCATTAATCCATGAATATGAATAACATAATTTCCTAAAATATGAATTACATCATGATGAAGAAAATTGTAATAATCACGTATAATCACATAATATAACATCGTCATAAAAATAACTCTAATCATTAATCAAACACATATAAAATATCATCAGTGCAAGAAAGCAAGTAAGTAATCAAAACCATGTAATATAATCAATTACTCTATATACTAAATCATAGAATTCCAAATATCACTAAGAACTAGCATGTTCATAGAAGGTCCTAGTAGGGTTTAACAACAAAATGCACAATGATGGAAAAAAGGGATGGGTACTACATGTCATAAGTCTTCCAATCCTACAAATAGAGAGCAACAAATAAAGTAGGGAGATCTTAAAATTACCCTTTAATATTAATTTAAAGAAGAAGAAGAAGTCTTAGAGTAAAGGCTCCAAATTTCTAATTTTTGGAAACTCTCTCCCTTGCAATTAGACCGTTTTCCCCTAGGAACCTCAAAGGTTGTTTGTAGTTAATGAAATTATCAATAGTGAAAATGGGAATGGTTTCTTTATTTTGATTTTTTTTTCTAATAAAGAACGTAGAGACTTTATCATTATGTGTAAGTCTTGTTTCATAAATGGATCTAAGTTATTCACCCAAATTGAGTCTCCAAATTTTAATCCTAAGCCTAAATATCTAAAATTTTATCCTTTTTATTTTTCTTTGCTAGTGTTTCCCTCAAAATATTAGGATCTAGACTTGGTTAGACAAAATGAGAATCTTCCTAAAACATGACATGCATCTTTTGAAATTGTTAATTTTTAGTCTATCTTTGTGATCTATTGGATCATGTATCTTTAGACATTTTCCTATGTCTCTAGTTCTTCAAATGAAAAATGAAAATATTAAGAAATCTTTAGCTATAGACGATTGTACTCTTATGGCTGCAAAGAAAGGGATGTTGGGCCATTTGCATCTCAATTTGTAATATCTATTCAAGGGATTAGATTTCAGTTCTTAAGACTATTTGACAAAACTTACTCTATGTTCTCTCAAGAGAAAGGATGATTTGAACTAGTACATGATCATTCAGGGGAAAATAATGGTCTACTAGATAATAAGTTCATATAGGAAAATGATTCATAGGATAAATAGTTAATATAGAGGTAGACCTAAGTTTGGATGTAGGGGTGTTGGAGATAGATCATATTGATTGTAGATTGGAGAAAGGATCATGTTAATGATAGACTAGAACTAGATGTAATAGTATAGGAAGAAGTGTTCCCTTATTTAGAAGATACTTATATTCATTAGGAGGTCATAAAAAGAAATTTTATTCCAAACTCATATGCATGATCAGACCATGGTATTGGTGTCTCCCCAAGGATCCCCATTTTAGGAATTGAATAGGTTCACAAGAATATGACTAATCCCCAAAATGTAGTTCATTCCAAGTCACGACAAATCCTCAAAGTATTCCTCATTATTTTATAAACAAAAAATTCATGTTATTTTCAAAGCTCTTAACTCTAAATAATAACACGAAAAAATATTATCCTAGTTCTAATATTTCCAAGATATATTGTAAATTTTGTATGCAAAACAGAAAATTTGTGGATATGGTAGAGAATATCCTGCTTCAAGTTGCTAAAGGAAAATTGGAGTTGAGTTGGCATATGAGGTCATGAATGAGAATGCAAATACCAATAACTTTCAAAATAGAATAATGCCAATCGTTCTAATGCATTCATGTTAGAAGAAGTAACAAAAATATTTTTATACAATATTCTTAGATAAGGCACTAGGTCTAGATGAATTTACTCCTCTTTTTTTATAGAAATTTTGGTAAATTATTGGTCAAGATATCTTAAATACTTTAGAGGAATCTAGAAGAAATTCCACAACGATTAAAAAAAATGAACACTACACTTATTTACCTTGTTAAAATTTGTTCTCAACCATCTTATTTTTTAGATTTTAAACCTATATTGTAATGCGTTGTGGGAAAACCCATGCGAGTTCAATGATAATCTAAAATAAATGACATATTTCTTTAAAACAAGTACAATTCATCTTACATGATTATGATACTTAATGAAACCTATGCATAAAACCATGGCATGATATGAAAATAGAAATAAAGTTGCATAACAATACTATTCTAATGCTTATATAACATGAATACATAACTAGCCAACTACTCTTAAGTCATCATGAGGATTCCTAATGCCACCAATTGTAATGTAACCACTAAGTATTACCTAATCATTAAGATACATTAATGAAACACATCTAAAGACATAAACATAGATTCATTTAACATAAGCTCTTTTGATTCTAGGTTCAACATAAATTACCAAATCATGTGTTCTTAGATTCATTTTTTGCCACATTTACATTTTTAGGTTAATAAAATAACTAAACTAGTTTCTTTTTTTATTCATAATCATTAGCATTAATTAATAAGTAGATAACTAGAGCAACATTTTTATGGCTGCCCACATTTATTACCATTCTTTAGACTGTGATTTTAGGTTAGTTTTTGTGTTTAAGGTGGTTTGTTTCAATGTCTTTTAGAAGCCCTTGATTTACATGTTAACACTCCATGATGGGCTAGAGGTTTTGTAAACTTGTAAAAACTTTATTCTAATACTAAATCAAAATTCTATCTAGTAGATAATGGAACAAACCTTTATCTCAACTTACAAACTCAATCTTTCTTTTTTACCTTTCTTTGACCCATTTAAAAGGATGGACGGTGGTTTCTAAGCATTAGGTATGTATTATGTGAAACCCTACACAATATAACCTATTGGTTAAAAATACTTGTAGAGACATCTACAAGATCAAGGTGAACTACTCTCTTCATCACACAAGATCAAGATGAACTACTCTCTTCATCACACAAGATCAAGATGAACTACTCTCTTCATCACAATGGATAATATTGATAACAAAATGTAGTCACTTTTTGCATTGGTCAATTAAAAAAAATGCAACAGATAAGCGTTCATAATAACCTTAGTATCCATCATGCATTTTCCATGGACAAGGGCAACATCTCTCTCACTTTTTGCATTGGTCAACTGAATAAAATGCGACAAATAAGTTTTCATAATAACCTTAGTATTCATCATGCATAATAACTTTATGGCAACTTACAAACTAAATATTCTTTTTCCCTTTTTTGACCCATTTTAAAGGATAGAAGGTGGTTTCTAAGCATCAGATAGGTATTGTGTGAAACCCCGCACAATATAATATATTGGTTAAAAGTACTTGTAGAGACATCTACAACATCACGATGAACTACTCTCTTGATCACAATGCATAAATATGGTAACTAATTGTAATCACGTTTTGCATTTGCCAGTTAAAAAAAATGAAACAAATAAGCTTTCTTAATAACCTTAGTATTCATCAGGTATTTTCCATGGACAAGGGTGACATCTCTCTCATTAATAAAGATTTGACAAGAGCAACATCTATCTCACTATTTCGAGATTTGAAAGTGTTGTTTGTGAGGCTATCACCTTGTTTGGTCACCTAATATTTCTCACACAATGTTTGTATGTACATTCTAATGACTTGCTCTTCTCTATCCCAGGTTATTTTCCATTCAACCTATTTGCGTTATTTTTCCTTAACAAAGATTATGTTCTGGTTGGTAATATGGTATCATTGTGTACTATGTGGATAAATATTGTTTTGGGGAAAGGGCCTGTTACTTGAACATGTTCCAATGGTTGTGATAGGAGGAGTTGATTTGATACCCACACTAGTTGATTTAATTTCATACTTGTTAATTCAATGTCCACTTTTTTTGGAAAACATTGCACAAGTGTTGTGAGTTTTAAGTTTTTACTACATTGATGACTACCCATAATTGAACTGAATGCTCCATTAGTTGACAAAGAAACAAATGATGTGATACCACATCGGTTGTGCAAGTATGAGTACCATTTTTGCACGATTGGTCTCACTTTTTATTTGGTCTATTTGGACATCTTGACAAAAAGCATATTTATGTGGTATAACGATTGATTATGTACACTTCAAACCTTAGCTATAAGCAGACGATGTACCAAATTACTGCAAAATGTTGGAAGCAATTTGAAATTTCTTCGTATTATTTTGAGAAGTTCAAAGTTGTGCTCGTACACATGGACACCAAAGGAATTGCATGATTGCACGTAGATGATTTTTTGTTTGGGATGTTATAATTGGAATTGTTTTGATTGAAATGTGTGCAAATAAAGAGTATAGGCTTGATCTATAGTTAAAATGTGCTAAATAGTCAAAATTAACTTATTTTTCCAAGCATATGTAATGTTTAAAGTTAGGCACGCGAACTGTCAGTTAAAAACGAACCGTTAGTTAAAAAATTTGAAAGAAACGTGGTCTAATGGACTAGAGTGAACTCACGATACACACAAGAAATGGATTTGTCACATAGGCTTTTGCATCTTAATCTTACGAGCGGATGCGACTGGTGGTTGTAAAACCAAATTATGACAATCTGTGTTAGCGTCCTTCCCCGCGTGTCGAAATTGGAGTTTGAAATAGGATACGTACGTCCATCAAAAAAATATAGCAATTTTCTCAATTGTTGTAGTTGCAAGGGCTCTGGTAGAAATGTATGTAAAAGTGTGAAAACACAGACAAAGCACGTCAACTGTTTGACAGAATGCCTAGAAAAAAATGCAATGTAGTTTGATTTCCATGACAATGAAAGACAATGAAAAACAGCACAAGAAAATAATAATTTGATAGGACTTGCGTTATGTGACCGAAGACGACTGACTTAATGTCTCTCATCTTTGTCAAGATCAACTCTACAGCAGTCGGAATCTACTCTCTACGGGAGTATGGAAAGGGCATATCCTCCATAACGCAAAGCGGCCCTTTCGGCATGCTAACAACCGTGTGTACTCGATCTTCATACTCACCTCCTCTTGATAAGCCTTCTATTTCTTGCTTAATATCTTCCTCCATTTCGACCTTCCCATATTTTTGTTTTGCATACAAAACTCGTTGTCTTTTCTTTATGTGTACCAATCATCTCTTTTATGTGAGAGTTCAACTCCATAACACGTTTCTAACTCCCATTCAACTATTTCTATGATTCACCTTATAAGTTCAGCAAATTAATCCAAAACAAATTGTGTCAAAATTAATCTAAAAGATCAATAGAAAATATGAAAGCTTCTGTGACATTTATTTTTCCATTCTTCCCTAAACTACTAAATGACTGTTTTTCCTCTGGAGCATCTGCAATGTGCATTAAAGTTTCAACATATCTTGACAAAGAAAGCGTACAGTGTAAATCAGAAGCTTGCACATACCACACTAAAACAAATACATTCACAATTCAAACTAAAAACTTGTGCTTAGCATATCTATATGACTATGGAAAACTCATATCAACTATAACATCAATGCCATAAATTAAACAAATAATTCCCCCTTATCAAATGAAAAATAGAAATCAGATAATGGATATCCTATAACTAATCCGCTTACATAGGGTTACAAAGATAATCCCAACTCCTCTCAAATAGCTACATAATCTGGTTCTACAGGCAGTAGTATGACTCAGAAGTTAAGCTACCTAACACCAAAGAGTATCTCTGCCAAATATATAGTAGATCTGCTGGGAGAACACCATTTATGGAGAAAGGGGGCGTGGGAGGTACAGAAATTTTATGTTTTGAGACCACTGTTTCGTTATTACTCCAGTTACAACTATTCTATAGAGGTTTAGGAGATGCGGTTTTCCATGGGCAGAAACTGAGAAACTGTTGAGTCTAAAGAGAAGATTAAATTATAAAGAGTCAAACTAAAATAGAGACAATCAGAAAGGAACACATACAGAACAAATTGTGTAGTTGTTCATCATTTCAAGGCTACATCAATAGGAAAGCAGAACCATATCTTTATTCACTACAGTTATGAGAGACATTAGGAATGACGAGACAGAGAAAGGAATGGTTAGTTGACTGTTAGACTTCATCTTCTCAAGAATTTCCCTCTTGAAGTCTAATCCATAAAAATAGAGACAATGATATGCCATGCGATTTCGCAACTTAAGCTTTTCAGATGAGTTTTCTCCAAGTCAGATTGAAATCAATTAAACCTGGCAGCTGTTTAGCATTCTGAATTAAAAACTGTCCAGACCAGAAAATAGAAACTTCATAGAGATTGTCTTAATCATTAACTTCAGTCTACAATATTAATTGTAATTAGCAACACGATTCCAATAACAGGGACCGACTCATCCACGGTCCTGACTTGAGGAGGAGGTGGGGGTAGAGGGCGACAGGAACCGCATGTCTTTACATAAGAAGTGCTTGAAATGCTTGGTGCTTGATAAGCGCCGGTGAAGTTACTGGTCTTCATCTTGCAATAACCCGTACCGTCGTTCATTGCTGTAGATGCAGTGCAACTCGGATTCTCAAAGCATTTCTGCGAACAATCTGTAATCCCCCAATTAGATAGCTCCGACTTTGATGCCGATTCTTGTGGATAAGAAAATAATTCTGTATGATCCAAACGAAACATTCTCTGGTTACCGCTGCACTGCGTTATATCTTGTTGCCTCCTGCATCCCTTACTGGCATTATTCGGATCTATCCGATCAAAATCTCCAGATGGGCATTCGCAATATGGACCTGTATCATTGTAGGCACACGCACCATAATTCCCACACCATCCGTAGACTTTTCACTGATCTCCCACAACACTCCACCCCTGCTGCCATGTCCCTGTATTCGGAACCCATCCATAGAACCGCAAATTCCCGTCTGGTCCCAGCGTCATTCTTCGCACAGTGATAGATTTGTCCGTATAATCTGCGCTCCGAATAAACCAGATAGAATCATGTGAAGAATTGGAAAGCTTGAAAATCCCATGCCTAGTGAGAGATGCTGTGGTAGCTAGTGGAGCACCCTCATTCAAGTACGTGATATAGTTGTTCCATTTCAGTGTAAAATTCCCACTGGGGTGCATGGTGAAAGTGTATAGACCCGATTGCAGGGTTTGATTCACAGTGAAATTCTGATTCAGCACAAGAGTATCGCTAGGATTTGCGAAGGTGTCCCAAACTGTGACTGAACTACTGCTCTTCAGGACAAAGTTCCCATCATCTTGCATATAGGCAGATGCCACGCCGAGATTGAATGTGTTTGTCTGCCAGACTATTTGTCTCTCATTGCTTAAAACCAGATCGCCGTCGTTCTGCATAGTGAAGGAAGCTCCTCCTTCAACTTCAATTCCGCCATTGAAGCCAGCAGTCCATACAAGCGTTGAATCATTTATTTTAGCATAACTGATGCCCACAACATAGAGTCCCCTGTTTCCGCTTGGGTGAAATCCTAAACTGAAATTCTTGCCTGGGGATTGCCAAGATTGCTGTTGGCCTGAAGTAGAGGGCCTAAGGCTTGCACCTAGCTTGGCAGGGACCGTAGGCGTAGAGTCACTCACAATCCTGACAGGAGGAGGAGATGGGTTTACAGGTCACCCTTGACCACAGACCTTTACATAAGAAGTGCCTGGAATGCTTACCGTTTGATAAGCACTGGTAAAGTTGCCGGTCTTTATCCTGCAAATACCTCTACCGTCAGCCATGATTGTAGATGCAGTGCAGCTCGGATTCTTGAGGCAGTTCTCCCAACAATCTGGAATCCCCAAGTAATACATCTCTGAGTTTGACTCTGACTCTGGCGGGTAAGATAAGAATTCCGTATGATCCAGCACAACCATACTCTGGTTATTGGCGCACTGTGCTATATCTTGTCGCCTCCTTCATCCCTTGCTGGCATCATCCGGATCTATTTGATCAAAATCTCCAGATGGACATTCGCAATATGGACCTGTATCATTGTAAGCACAGACCCCATAATTTCCACACCATCCGTAGACTTTGCACTGGTCTGGCACAGCAGTCCATCCCGGCTTCCATATCCCTGATCTCGCGATCCATCCATAGGATCTCAAATTCCCATTTGCTTCCATCTTGATTCTTTTCACTGTAATAGAATTGTCCTTATAATCTCCGCTCCGAGACACCCAGATCGAATCAGCTGAAGAATTGGAAAGCTTGAAAATTCTTTGGCTGGTGAGAGATGCTGTGGTAGCTAGCGCTGTACCCTCATTCAAGTACGTGATATAGTTGTTCCATTTCAGCGTGAAATTTCCACTGGACAGCAAGGTGAATGTGTACAGACCCGATCGCAGGGTTTGATTCATAGTGAAATTCTGATCGACCACGAGACTATCGGTTGGATTTGCAAAGGTGTCCCAAACAATTACTGAACTGCCATTTTGAAGTAGGAAGTCCCCGTCATCTTGCATATCTGCAGATGTCACCCCTTGATTGGATGTATTTGTCTCCCAGACTATTTGCTTCTCATTGCTGAGAACGAGATTCCCATCATTCTGTAAACTGAATGAACCTTTTTCTCCCACTTGAATTCCGCCATTGAAGCCTGCAGTCCATACCAGAGCTGTATCATCGATGTTAGCAAATCTGATGCCCACAACATAGAGTCCCCTGTTTCCGCTTGGGTGAAATCCTAAACTGAAATTCTTGCCCGGGGACTGCCAAGATTGTTGTTGGCCCGAAGAAGAGGGTCTAAGGCTTGCCCCTAGCTTCAATACTCCCTCTGCAAACATACCCTGGATAAATATAGCAACAATACATAATACTGCTATTGCCATTTTTTGTAATTGGATTCTCAGTTCCAGGCAATCAACACTCGTTTGATGCTCCTCTTTATATATCAGGGATTGACTAGACATGTTTGATCTTTGATCCTACTTTTTAGATCTCTGGGATTGACTTGATTGAACATTTATTCAACTTTCAAAGCGGAAAACAAGCTAAGGATGCATCTCTGCGATTGCGACTTGCAAGAAAACAACGAGTTCGATCCTCCTCTTATTTATGGGATTGACTTGACCGAACATTTTTGCCACGCTCGAAGCCAAAAATGAAGCATATATGAATTTATATAGACAGAGACTCGATATGAATTACGTGGATGACTACATTTGGTCAAATGAAATGCGTATAATTTAGAATGAAACGTTATCGTGTACTAGAAAATTCAAACTTGCTTTCTAGTTGTGTTTCTTATATATAAAGAACAGCTCTATGCAGCACGAGATATAAAGTATAATGTAGAGAGCAATATAAAATGTGGAACAAGCAACTGACTTTGATGATTTCCTAAAGAGTGAAATTTATGAATTAGTTTTGTAAACAAATATTGTATTTTCTGAGATTGACTATTGAAAAGTCAGTTGACAACAAATTATTTAACATATATTAATCCAATTTTCTTGAAGAAGAATAGTAAAAACGAAACAAGTTGTCAGGTTAGACTATCATAGAATAGTAACAGACAAGTGATTTTCCAATGTGGTTGGTAGATATTTTAGATATCTATATGTACTAATGAATGGAGGTACAAGAATATTGCCATAGTCTGCCTTGTAGGAATGCAACAAAAAACAAAATTTACAAAGTCAAATTTTAGAAGTTTGTGTGAAAGTCATGGTTGTTAATATAAGATTATATCTTAAACATTAAATTTAAATGATTGCAAATATTGATTGCTACTATACTAGATTATAGCCTATGTGAATAGATGTAAGAAATGTATAATAAAATAAACCAATATCTAGCTAAAGTGCATAGAGTATAATGGGCAATAAGTAATTTCCAACACCAAATCTTGATTTTCAAATTTACAGTGCAAAAATTTCTAACTTCGACTACAGTTGTGTGATATGATGTTCCTTTTGGCAAATATGAACAACCCTCATCACAAAGTGATGCTAGCCTTGTTCACCACATTTCTCATTTTCTTTTCTTACTAATTTTTATTATTATTATGCAATATTGCATCTTAGAACTTTAATTTTTCCTTTCTAATGATAATAAAAAAGGAATCAACATATATATTTTTATTTTTTATAAATACTAAAAATGTCATTCGAATAACTCATTGGGAAGGTCAATTAATTTTATATATTTGTTCATAATTGGTAGCTAGATCTCTATTTTTAGTTTGACAATTGTAAGGTTGGATGGCTCATTTGAGAATTTTAATTGTAAGTGTTGTTTTCTTTAAGGGTTGATCAGCTTTACCTCTCCAAATTTTGCTCATTTACAAAAATAAAAGTGGAGTGTAAATAATTTTCAAGGATCAGTATCAGACCAAATTGTGTCCCAATTTATATGAAAACTTTTCCATGCCAGCTTTAGCCAGGCAATATTTCCATTAAGTGATATTTTGTGAACAAGAACTCTTCTACCTCAGACTATATACTCAAAACTAGACTTAAACTTAAATGTGAAAAGGAAAAGTGGAGGGTTTCTTATAGTAGTAAATTGTGATCTTATATTCTAATGGTACCACAAATAATAGGAAAATGTCCAAATAAAATGATTGTTGACCATTATATGTTATGCAATACTCTTTTCTTATGGGTTCATATTAATCTTTCATTAATTTTGGCTAAAGAGTGGGAAAAGAAGCTAAAATTTGATGTAAATTAATGAGTACAAGAATAAGAATTTTCCATAAATGTATTCTTCTATTAAAAAAAATTACAAAATATATTTACATCATAAAATTGAGGTACCGACTATGATGCAACATATTTGCACCAGTTGGTGACATCATTTCCTCATCCCCATCCAATGCCATATCCATAATCTCTCTGACATATGCAGTCTGTCAAACTTTTAGCAAACGTAAGATAGTTTTGTCTAATCACATTTGTATCGTGGGGTTAATGTTTAGGAAAAAATGTGTTATTGGTTGCACAAAGTGCAAGGAATATATATAATTGTGAAATTAATGTAACTTCACATTTTTTGTAGGCATCATTATTTTCAACTTTTATGAAAATTTATTTAAGAAAAAATTGAATGAATAATTCATGAGTTCGTAAGAATATGTCAAAAATATTATTAGTAGATAATATATTAACACTATTTTACAAATTACCAAATTTCACTATTTTCTTTTTTTATTTACATAAATTTGAAATTTGTCTTTTTTTTATCAAAATTTTAAATGAATTATTTTTAAATTTTTCTTGACATTAAATTTAAAACTATAAAACTTTTGTCAATGCATGCTTTTTAATTTTAAGTTTAAATTTGACAATAGATTATAAATATAATAACTTAAAAGCTTTTTTTTTTAAAAAAAAAATTATATAACAATATATAATACCGACAAAATTTAATTATGTTCTTATTTTAGATATTAAAATAAAATAAATTTATAGTACTTGTTTTATTTAATTTTGATAATTTCTTTATATATCTATTTTCTACTTCTTCATGTTATATTTCTACATTTTGTTTTATAATTTTAAACATTATATATATAAAGTGTTTTTATTGAATAAGCTAAAAAATATAATGTATTAATAAAAAAAATTCACATCTTATGACAACTAATTCTTAAAAGACACTATATATATATATATATATATATATATATATATATTCATTCAATTTTAAATATTTATAAATTTTATGTTATTGTTTCTATATATATATATCTAAAATATGATAGTTTTTTATTGATACATATATCTATAGATATATTTTTATATCTTTTATAGATAATACAAATTCATATAAGTACAAACTATCTATTTATTAATATATAGAAACTTAAAAGTACTTGAAAAGTACTTATTTTAAATCTTCATATTATTACTAGTAAATATAAATACATTTATAAATATTTTAAAAATATCTAAAATATCAACTACTAGTGTATCATACTACTAATATTTAGAATTAAAATTTTAAATATATAAAAATTTAAAAATGTTGAGTTTAAACTCATCTTCCCATTAGATGTAATATATAAGTATTTTCTTAAAACTATTTTAATTATCTAAAGTAGTATTTATTTCATTACCATCTTTTGGTTTTTTTTATATTTATAATAATATATAGATAATAATAAAAATCTACTTATAAACATTTTACTTATCTAACTTAAGATAATTATTTGAATATTATATAGAACAAATTTATAAAGTAACCATAATAATAATAATAAAAAACTAATACTAATAAAAATTTATTAAACATTAATCTCAATAAATACATAACTACCATACATTTGTTAAAAGTTTAACAGATTGCATATGTCAGAGAGATTATGGGTATGGCATCAAATGGGGATGAGGAAATGATGTCGTCGACCAGTGCAAATATGTTGCACTGTAGCCGGTGTCATAGGACAACATCAGCTTTCATTATGATTCCAAATCAATAAATAAAAATCTTTGGCTTTTTATCATGTCCTTATTTGGTACAATTGATACCTAAATCCTCTTCTTTCAACATAGTACAATATCTATACTAGCAGATGCATCTTTTAATAGAAATGAATAGTTTAGTCAAGTTAATTGTCACTATAGAATATGAACATTTTTAATGAAGTTGATAGACTTATTGTGCTTTAGAAGCTCTTAAGTTTCATAGAAACTAAGAGTATAGTTAATTGATAGAACACCATCATCATTGTAGAGTATGAATATTTATAATTTAAAAAATATTTTATTAGTATTTTGCTAAAAGGAGGTGCACTATCAAGTGGTAAGATATAAATCTTGATACAACAAAAGTGGTAGGAGAAAGATATTCACTGGTGAATCAGAGTTCAATAGAGGTTCACTCGGTTTTAATAATTAAATATATGAATAGTAGACCATTTATGTTCTAATAGTTGCTCATTTGTGCACCACTACTAATGATTTACAAACTACTATTAGAGATTTTTGAAACACCAATAGACATGTTGTGAACCATTATTGGTGATTGAATGAATAATTCTAGACCACTTTTATTTCATTTACTAAATCTTTCCAATAAAATATTCATATACACCCTGTAACTTGTTACATTTACCTTTTGGTGTGAGCCATTTTTCAATCTTCATTTCTCATGGCAAGAGTGATGACATTGTTGTGGTTGAGGGCAACTCAACCTTTGGTAGAGAAATCAAAAAGGATAAACATGAACTTTGATTTGTCTTAGGTATAGTCTTCAACTTTTGTAACTTTTAGGCTTGGTACTGATTGTTTAACAATGGACTTATTAATTGAACATTCAAGAGTTTGTTTGTTGTTAGTTGTGAGCATAGTCTTGAGGTGAAGTGAGTAGACTTATGCAACTTCTTTATTGCATCTACTACAATGAGTTATTTTCTCTTCTAGCATTCCATAATTTTCTAATTCGAACATGTGTTGGGAACATAATGCATGAAATGGATTTGAAAATGCATTGGCTACTTTGAGAATCTTGTCAACCTACAACATATGTTTTAATATTAATGTAATTTTTCTAATCTTTCATGAACAATTGGAGTGTTGGATTATCTACATTTGATTATCTCTAGCGTTTGTTTGTAGTAATTAATTTAAGACATCCATTATTCTTTTGCCTTTTAGTGTGTAGATAAATGCACAAATGCTTGTGTCAAATGTGCTTTCCATGTCTTTTCATCCTATAATATTTTTGAATAAAATTGCAAGGCTTTCACCTCTTTGTAATTTCTCTACTCTTTACATGGATTCTTCTTCAAATGTAGAGCTAGTCTTTGGAGTTGATCATTGATAAGAGGATTGGTTTTCTATGGTTTAGAACCAAATATATAATAATATTGTAGTAATTACATGTGAAGTACGCAATGAATGGGAGTTCAATAACATTGTTGATGTAACTTTGTCTACATTGGTATTTTCATCTTATATGTCAACTACATATTGGAAGCCTCATTGACATCTTGCAACTAATAGTGCACATATTTTTCCAATTGTAATGTGCTTCTCGAAAGCCCTTGAAAACAAGGATAAACATAAACTAACATTTTTTTTTTCTGAATAAAGGCATAAAAATAAGTATATGGTAATGAAAATATTACTTGGCAATAGAAGACTTAACTAACCAGCCCACCCAAGATCCCCAAGCATTTGTCACTTACAACACGTTCATTTCCATTAACAAGATAACATTGCTATGATGTTCATTTTAAGTCCAAGGTACAAATTCCTAGATGACTAAACCATACAAGTTCATTCAAATTAACATGATGGGAATCCCAAAGTCAATTTTCCCATATAAACTCAATATCTAGTCTATATAGATCTAGGAAGAGGTGGGACCCAAAAAGTGTATCCAAGAGTAAAAATTGTATCCCCTCAAAGTGTGTGAATATGTCCATTATTTTCTAAATGAAAAACTAACCTAGAGTCTCATATGAGCTATGATTGGCTCCTATACAAGAAAACTTAATGAGCCAAATGATTCACCGCTAGACTAGTATGTGACTCATGCATCCTCATATAATCTAATGCACTCCTAAATAACAGAATGCACCTATCGTATGACAAAATCCATTTTTGTACAAAAGAATCATGTTGAAAATGATGGCAGGATGAAAAAATCACAAAAATACATAAATGAAGCATAAAATTAGGTAAAACATCTACACTAGGGAGTACTAGATACATGAAACTCGAAGAATGAACACTTGATATCCAACCACTTGATAAGGCAATCACCACCAAGTACAACATATGCATCAAGATCAACATAAGTCCAAAGGAATTCATACATCAAGAGCATTCAACGTGATATTCTACTAATAACATCCATAATTTGTAACAATGGTAACAAAACATCAAGTAATCAATAAGATACTATTTTTGATAAAAACTAGTATACAAAAAATATTAAGAATAAACCAAGTAGTCATAGAAAACAAATAGATTAATCAAAAGGAAAGACAAATTTGAGAAATTTAAACCTTGATACCTCTAAAAATTTCTTGATGCACAAATGTGATTGTGATCATGGATGTGTGCTTAATGGTGTGCTTAATGCTTCAATAATAGATGCTTGTGCATGAATGTGTGAGAATTTTGAATATAGTAATAAGGTTTTGGTAATAGTTAGCTCTTAAAATGGTATAGTAATTCTACTCAAAAGGTTGATAATTTATGAGGAGCAAAGGGTTCAATTTTTGGGAATTGGGTGAGGAGGAGATAAGATGGATAGTTAACTAAGAGAGATAGTTTTTAGTTGACTTGGGTAGGTGTAGGAGATGAACTTATGTGTTTAGAAGAAAAAGAAAGAGATGTGGCAAGAGAGTGGACTTGGTCTTGAATGATGATGAATAAATCATGCCTTTATTTGTGCAATTGATTTGCAGAGGGATTTTAGACATGGGTGACAGGATGATGTGTCTTAGTTAAGGTGGGTGAGGTGACTCAGTTGACTGGATGATTTGGCTAGTGGGTGTATTTTTTAGAAAAAGGGTTGGTGGGTGAGTCCAATTAAATAAATAAATTATTTAATTAAAAGGTGAATTACCAATGCATGGGTTGAGTTTGGTTAACAATTGGGTTAGGGGTGATTTTGGGGCCAGAGGGATTTAATTAATTAAATTATAATGGAGAGGGGAAGTAGGATTGAATTAAATGGGTTATGCATTTATTTAATTTAATAGATGAAGAGGGATTTGATTAATAAATTAGATTATTGGTTGTCTTAAATTATTAATTAGACTATAATTAATTAATTAGAGGATAACATCAAAATAATTTAATATTTAATATTTAATAAGAAATTTCTTTAGAAGATGACTAAATGTGATTACATATTTATGTGATCATATGTAGGTATCTACGGATACAACATCACATAACATAATATCAAATGCATCAAAGGAAAAGCATAAACCACATGGAAACATACTCTTAAAACCCAAAGGATCCAAGTAAAAATCAAATTTTAACCTCAAAACTGGAAGAAGATCATCTTTGTACACTGATCCCTGGTAGTGGTACAAGTTTCTACACCTCCTAACCACGTGGCACCCTCAAGTCCACACCCATCATGCTAATGGAGATAGTAACCCAACCACACTTGCATAAGATAATCAACCAAGGATTACACACACACACCAATCAAATTATGATATGATCGTCTATATGCTCATGAAGATAATGCAGTGCACCAAGTCATTGGTTAGACCCATTGTAGGATCTAACTATGTAGGGCCTCTAGTGGAATGTAAATTGCTTGGCATTGGAAATCCCAAGCTATACATGTGGTGCAAAACTCAATTCCTGTAGGAGGCTATCATATTGTGCCCTTGTAATAGCTTCCATAGAAGACTATAGAATGTACATACACCACACCTCACATTGGCTCCCTTGAGATGCTTGGAGATGTACATGTGTTTACTTATCATTAAGTTTTATTATCCCACTTATTAATTTTGGTTATCACTTGTTTAAACCTATTTTCTTGTGGTTTGGGGTGCATGAGACAAGGTACTCCGTACATCTACCCTACATACCAAAATTTTCTTATCACACGATGAATGTCTATAGAGAATGCAAGTTCCCAACCCGACCCCCAAATGAACAATCACTTGACTGACTTATATTCGAAAGTTTGGGTCTCACAATATCTCATCATATGCATGTGAATGTATTCGTACGTGGGCATATCCAAATTCATGAATATAATAAAGTAATACTAGTACAAGGATTGGATATGATAAATGTAATAAATCACTGAGTATCACAAACTCACTCAGCTGACCTAAACCTAGGAGTATAGATTTAACACTAATCCCAATGTCCATGAAATATTTAAAGCACAATGTGGAGGAAACATAGAACACAATCCATTCCTACAATCTAAGCATATGCTTCCAAAATCCAAAAAAAATGGGTGCCATGTAAAATGTGGTATGGTAAAATTGCCCAAAATTTAAACTCTTAATAAATCAATGAAACTCGAAAACCCATTTCTAAAATTTGATCAATTGACCAAGGGTCCAATAATATCCAAAAATTAGGTTCAAAATCAAAAACTAAAAAATCTAACAATAATCTTGGATACTCAAACCAATTTGAAACCAAGACTTCAGATTGGGAAATAAAATACTCTAGAATGTCCTATAATTATTTTGATTCCATGATACTACTCATTGTAGCAAGTGAAACTAAATCAAATCTCTAACCAAGACAAGCAGGGTAATAGATGAAAAACTAGATGGAATGCAAAATGAGGCAACGCTAAAAACAGCCAAAAATCAAACAACATGGAATTTGATGAATTCAAAAACCCATTTCCTAAACATGCCCAATTTAAGAAAAATCAAATAAAATTTGACTTCCAGACATAACGCAAAAGTCAATAGCATAATTGTGCCAAAACATACATTTCTAAAATCCTCTAAATAAGACATGGTCACCTCTATCCAACTAGGTGATGGAATCATGTGAAAATAGATGGGAACAAAAGTTCTCCACTCTCTAACAAATAGAAATCAAAGGAATGAACTAAAATGGAGTAAAATTAGTTAAAACATAAAGTTCTACCTCTCACATTTGGTAAAAATCAAGATTAGAGGGAAATCAAAAACTAGTTCATTGAATTGGATGAAACCAATACAAATGCAATGAGAGTGGTCTTGCAAAGATCCATTGAGTCAATTTCCCACAATGAGAAAAATAGTGATACAACCCAAAGAGGGTTTGGATTAATTTCTTCAAAACCATGAAATTACAAAGTGAGAAGTGAGTAATAAAACTCACTTTTACCTAATACAAGGACTTTTACTAAAGTGGGTTATAAATTAAAATATTAAATCACTTAATATTAGACTAATTAGCCCCTTGACATAGTGCAAGGCAAGAGAATTCCCCAAAGGGGATGTCATACAATGTGTCAGGTTGTAAGGCCTTCCTAGTAACGATCAAATACAAAGCAAGATCCTCAAGAGAAAATCCAATCCCTAGCTAGTCTAGATATGTAGTAGTGTAGTACTCTAGCAGGAACCTCCAAGAAATATTTAAACTTTTTCTCACAAGCCACAAAGAAATCTCCTTGTTTTCCAAGCCGCAACTACTAGCTCTTCTCAAACTTAGCTCCTCTTCCACATCCTCTTCTCCAAGCTAGATGATTATGACCTCAGACTCCACAAGACCCCCTTACTTATACCCAACTAAGCAACAAGTCAACCTAGTAAGTAAAAAAAATATTAAACCTTACATTTTATACATGTTGACCCACAAGTCAGCCAAGTATGTAACAAATTAAATTAATCCTTACACTAAGTACATGTTGAAGCACAAGTTGGCCTCCAACAAATATTAAATACCAAATCACTTAAAAGGCTTACAACACTCATTAAATACACATAGAACAAATAACCAAGACTCAAATAGGTCCACATGAACTCCCCTAATCACTCCACATCATGATATCAATACTTGTGCATTAAATGCACTAAGTCAACCAAAAAAATCTATGAGAGCTCCACCCCACAAGCCACCCTATCGAGCATCAATAAAAACCACAAGCATCTCCATGCTCCATAGTACATGCTAAGTGATAGTATAAGTCAAACACCAATATATGTTGAGTAACAATATATGTTGAGCTCCTTCAATGACCGAGCCCCCTTTAGTGACCAAGCTCTTAGCCAAAACTACACCTAGTAATGATTGAGCATCACTCCTTTGATGACCAAGTCCTCAACTCCCAAGATAAAATCCCTCCAACATGTAGGATTTCTAATAACACCAAGATTTTCCTATAGCTGGCATCGTAGGTGTGAAGTGGGGTGAATGGACCAAGTTGTGGTGCCAACAAGATGACACCCAACTTAAATTTTTATAATTCTAAAATCATGCACACGCTTTGGGTTGGGCTCTACAAGGCTTGTGGAGCCAAATCCAAAGCATGTACGCACTTTACAAACTTCATAGTTTATATATATGGGTTGCAAACACCAACCCGTTTCATTTCATGTTATTTGTTTTTGTTGTTGCCTTCTTTCCCCTCAATAGCACACATGCGATTTGCAAAAGTTGAAGAATTTTCTCAATATCCTCCTCATCATCAGTGATCAAGATTGGGATCATGTAGTATGTTTTCTAATCTTGTTTTTGTATTGTTTTGTATGCCTTTGCATTTCCTTGTATGTTTTTTTAATTTTTTCCTTCAAATTTATTTATTTATTTAAAATGAAATTGGTTTCTTATCAGGAAATGTGAATAATTAACCACCAAATCCTTAGCCTGATCAACGAAATGAAAATGAAAACCCTCCACAAGATCAAAATGAACTTTCGCAATCAACACTAATTCAAAGACTTTCTTCTAACACTCAAGACAATACAATGAATGAAATAGAAAGAAGGAAAAATGAATTAAAAGAAATCATTGGTAGGTTGAAACCTTGCAGAAATACTAATCCTATGAGAGCACAAATGACATCCTCCCTTGAATCCATTACATGAGCCATGTAGTTTTTGTTAGTGGTTAGTTGGATATTTGGTGTGTTAAGAAAGAAGGACAAGGAAAATACTATGCAAAAAAATTATCCTATAAAGATGTAAGAAAAAAAGCAATAGCAAAAAGTAACATATGTGCATTGTTTAATAAACCTAGACAACAAGACATTGTTAAACACACATTGGTGAAGTAACTGCTAACATTTCTTGTGTTTTAAATGTCATAATTTTTTTCATTTTTGCACAAGGTTCACCCATGCTAGTGCCAATGCTAGTGCCACTGGGATCAACTACAACTAGATTTGAATATTTAACAAATTCTATGTTGGGATGACCTTCAGAAGTAGAAGTATAATTTTTTTTTGTTTCTTCTAGATGAATCATCTTCAACCTCATCAAAGATTCTCATAACTAGTTTATTCCACTTTTGGGTGGGTTTGGTACTCCACTTGGATTTCAAATCCCTTCAACACTTGCACCAATGGGCTTTCTACTTACATAACCCATTTTTTGTATGATAGTTGCCCCTTTATTATACATTTTTTTTATAGAATCACTCATTTGAAGATTAACAATATGCTTGGTTGACCCAAAATCCTAAGTACCATAAATGTCTCCAATAGACTCGAGGCCCTTTTCTCTTTGACTATCATTGTCACTAAAAGTGCCAAAATCATATACTATAGTTGGATGTTCTTTATTCCAATAATTCTTGAAAAGTTCATCCTCCTCAATTTCCTCAAAACTTGTTAAGGCCTTTGGTTCACCCAAATTTTGCCTCATATTCTAATATTCTAAAAATCAATCATCTTGGTTTGATACCATAATTCAAATTTGCATTCTCTTTAATTTCTTTCAGCATAGAACTCTTAGAAGGTGTACATATTTTCTTCTAGAAGTTTAAGTATGTTGGAGGGTGACTCTAATATGTACAATGTCATAATTTGGGATGACAATTCTTGCATTGAAATATTATTCTCTATTGCATGTTTCTTCATCTCTTTCTTAACCTCATCCCACGAATCCATGTTTTTAAACTTTTCTATCAATGACATCTCATAATGTTGATATTTTCTTGTAGAGTTCCCATTGGCAATAAGTCTTGTTTTTATTATGTTCAGTGGATCGTAATTCCAATGACTAACAAAGTTGAAGACAAAAATTTTTACCAATTCATTTGCCATTTTGAAAGCCATTCTCTTATATGTGAGGCCTCTAATTGCAAAAGGAAAGGAAGGAAATATCATTTTCTTTTGTTGTCCATTGAAAAATTCATCTACGCTCTCCATATGTTGTACATATTCTAGTGCAAAAACTCTTTCTATAATATGCATTGGAAGTTTGCATAGTTCAACTATTGAACCATAAAACCTTAACACAGTGTAGTCTTCCATGAAGAACCAGTCAACCGATTGAATTTGACATTCAAGATAAATGCAATCTTCACAAGACACATGCAATATAGGTATCGAAGTCATATGATTTTTTGGTAAATAGGTGCCAAAAAGTAGTCTACAAAATGGTTGTAGTTATTATTGTTAGAAGTCATGCCCATCTTATATGCCCACTCATATACTCGACTTGGAGTCTCTAATTTCTTCTTTGTTTTCTCATCAAACTTATAGACCTCAATGTAAAGCTTGTTGTTCTCTATCTCAAATATTAGGTGATGCTTTCCTAAAAGAAGGTAGCACAAGTAACTTGTGAATCTAACTCTCTTCATCTTGCTTGTAGTTGTACTTTGTTTAATCATTAACAATTATTCTTGTAGAGATACAACAATGTGCTAAAAATAATTATATCTTACTTCTACCTTCTCAACTAACTAATCTCAAGAATGGATATTATAAATCATTTAAGGAACACTGGCCCCCACTTCCTTGCTACTATCCAATCCTAGATAAAATGATAAAAAATAAATAATATTTTGAACCCATGACACAAAAATATCATACTAATAAGGAGGCTTATGGTCTATGTCTAGTGTAAGAGTAACACTAGTATGATTTGTAGATGACTTTGAGTTTATTAAACCCTTAATATATGAATCTTGAAAAACACTATCCAATTTTTCATAAGCCTCTACTAGTTTATCCAAGTCAATGTGCTCGTTAAAGCTTTCTAGTTTAAACCCTAGCCCTAAGTCTAATAGAGTGAAAAACTCACTCTCAATTATAGATTAAATTTCCTCCTAAGTGTTTTGATTTACAATTTTTTTTTCTACTTTCATCATTATCCTAAGCACATAGAATTACAATTTCAAGGCAAGGGAATACTTCTAGTACAATGAGGCTTGTTAATCCACTAACCAAAGTAGCTAGTTTATTTGTATTTGTGCCAATACTTTATTATATTTGAAATAATTTCTCCGCTTTTGTGGATCTTTCTACTTATTAAACAAAGAATGTATAATTCCCATGATTCCAAAATCTCCATTGATAATAGGATAAAAAATATCCTGACATTTGTCGGTGAAACTTGGGTTGTGTAGCACTTGCCTAAGTTCTATAATGTCTATCTTTTCCTTTATGCTTGCTCTCATATTGGAGTTTTTGACTTTGTTTTACACATGCTTGCTACTGGTTATTAATTTTTACACAAAAAAAATCTTCTAGCCCAATTTTAAAAAAATGTAAAGTATAAACCTAGGATAATAAGAATAAAGATTTCTATTGCTGTAATTACAATGCAATTTTCTTTTAAAAATTTAAATACTCAGAATCAAGATTTGAGATTCGATAATACTAGTGCTAGTAGATACTCAGATAATTAGAGTTGTCTTATGATACTCAAGTTTTAGACTTTCAGTCTTTAGAACAAAAAATAGAATTCAGCCAAAGTCTTTAAGAAGTTGAAACTTGAAAACCCTATAATATTGGACTATCAAAAACCCTGAACTTAGTAGTCTAAAAACATAAAAGGTTAATTGTTAAAAGTTAAAACATAAGTATTAAGTAATTAATGGTTTAAAGTACTTTACTAATACTGTGTACAATATACATGTAAATGACATCAAGACTCAATAATGCACATAATTATAATAATAAAAAATGTAATAATTAATTACATTAATATACAATGTACAATGTAATTATGAATTTTGAAATTTGTATATTTTAAATAAATTAAATAATAAATATCAAACTTAATAATTGATATGATCTTTGGATAAATTTGTGTAATGTTATTGTTATTGTTAATAGTCATTTGGAATCATGGCACTTGTCACAGACACATGTCCTTGACATGTGTCACAATTATGTATGTTTCTTGACAATAGTGATAACATTCACAAAATTTACTCAAAATTCATCTCAGGCCAATGATCTATCTTTTACTGAATAGTTGGGATTAACTAATAAAAAGTCTAAAAGAATAAATATAATTATTATTAACTGATTCCTAACACTTAATTGAGCATTACAATGACTGGACGTGTGCTACAATTCTGGATGAATCTGGGCACATGGGAAAACATATCTCAAATCAATCAGAAATTCATCTCAAGTCATCGATATTTCTTTTAAATAACAGTCAAGAATTGGATGATTGACATAACTATAAGAAAGTATCTTGGACTACACATGTCCTAATTTTAGGTAGTAGAATATTCTCACGAAAACGTGTCACAATTCTGGATGTCTCTTGATGACAATGATAACATTCCCAAAAGTTACCTTAAATTCATCTAAGTTGTTGATCTTTCTTGTAATCAATGGTCGAGACTCAAACATAACTATAAGAAAGAATCTTTGAGTACACATGTCCCCATTTTAGGTAGAAATGAAATTTAACTTAAAACTTTTAAAATTTGACCTAAAATAGAGTAATGGTTGTTGATCTATCATTCACTAATGGTCCATATCAACTTGTGAATCATTAAACCTTTTACATAACTAATATTAATTATTTAAATTATAATTTATCCTATTGTTGCACAATGCAAATTAAAACTTAAATCACAATGTGCAGTAACCACTTGCACAAATTTTAACTAAATGATTTAGTTAAAACATACAAATTATTTGAATTTCTTGACAATTTCCAAAATCCCTAATTTGGTTTGGAATAAAATTAAACATGTAAAATTAATGAAACATCAGATTTTCAAAAATATAAAATTGTTATTTGTAAATTTTAATAAATTATCATTCATTAATCAATTATAATGCATTGATCAATAATTGGTAATTGCTTGATAATAATAACTTTATTTAATAATCGTAGCATTTTTACTTAATTAAAATTAATTTAGATTATAATTAATATTTGCTAAATTACTTCATCTTGATAATGGTAAGTGGTAACTTAATTTAAATTTAAATAACGATGGCATTTTTCATTTAATTCAAAATATGATAAAAAGTTAAAAATATTATGATGATCATGATATTTCAATAAATTTACATTTGAAAATAGGAAGTAATGAATAAATTAATTAATATTCAATATTTTATATGAACATTTATATATAAATTTTCATTTGAACTTTTTATTTTCAAATAAAAATTTAATACTATTTATTGGTCTCCCATTGGACATGAATAGATTTATCTTGTCTTATCTATCTTATCTTATACAATTTAAATAGCATAACCATTGATCAGGATTCATGAATAACCCTAAATCATGATGTTACATGTATCATAAGTTAAACTTTAACAAACTATTTATTTATTTAATATTTTTAAATAAATTAATAATAGTTAAAACTATAATAACTAATAACTATTAGCTTGCAAGTATTGAAATTTAAGGGACATACATATACATATTATTATATTAATATTACAAATTTTCATTAGATAATTTTAAAAATAATAATTTTGTTTCTAACTTTATAACAACTAATTTTTTTATAATAGAGTCATAGACTAGTTAACATTTGAACAACGCATTGAAATTCTAAGAAGCCAAAAAAAAAGTCATAGACTAACAAGAACAACAATTTGAGAAGCCAAAAACTATTGTTTTCATTGATTAGATTTGAGATTGTACAATGTACATACTATTGATTCATACCATAGATATTCAAAATAGCTGATTAAATCAGTCTAATTTTACTATTTCATATTTTACATTAAAGTGAAAGGTCCAATCCGAAGTAAAACAAATATCTTGGAAACACTTTTTTCCCATAGGGCAAGGGTCAAGGAAACAGGAAACAGGGAACCAAGGAACTAGGGAATATGAAGCATTAGCAGAATGACGGCTTGAAGCCTTCAATCAGAAATGTCTTCAAACCCCTCCATGAGGAATCTCTTGGAGATGATAATATCATTGAACTTGTGCAACCATGTGAATTTGGTGTCACTAACGTCATCTAATAACAACCACTTCCATAGAAAATTCCTCTTGACCTATGTCCACTTCTAATGGCGAATCAATTGACGTTCATTCATGTCGAGTAGGAAGGAATCATTCTGTACAATTCTCCCTATGCCTTGCTCCCAACACTTGTCTTCTATGTCTAAAAAGGGGATGCCAATGCTTGGCCCCAGTAACTTCTCTACCAATACAAGAATTTTGGTGTCATCTTCTAAAATTTTTTCCTTATAAACATTTTGTAGAAGCATCAAAATTTCTACTTGATTGTCTCTAAGGTCAAGAAGAGATGTGAGGAAGTGGAAGGTAATATCTGTGGACACACAGTACCTCTTCTCATTTCTTAAGAATTCATTTCCTAGGACCATGAACAAAGTAGAGAAGACAAAATGACCTATGGCATCTTCCTTGCAAACCATGGCTAGGAAATCCTCAGTTATCATGCCCAAAAAGGGATTTTGTAGACACATTGTGGTGCATTTCTATTGAATTGGTGTGTCCATGACAATTACAATCTATAACCCTAAGATTCTAAGAAACTCTACAAACTAAGAAACTTTGCAAACTGAATTATGATTTGAGAATTTAAGAAATGATAATGAAAGGGGAATTGAAGAGACTTTTTAATGGTAGTTGTATAATGATCTTTCATTTTTTTTTTTTCATATTCCTAGTAATTTGCAAGTGTGGGAAATGTCAGACAATCAGAGTGCCTACCATGGTGGTTATAATTGGAATGCAATTGTAACTGTCAATACCACATTTATGATTTTAACCTTGATGTGATGTTAACTACATCCTAGTTAATGGTTTCCATGCAAAATATGCCATATGTCTCCATTCCAGAGATTTTCATGCCACTCTAGGACTTTCAGGAAACTAGCCTCGAAATGCATGTTTTGTTATTGATCTCTAATTAATCAATGGTTAGTAAAACCAATGTATTAATGATATGAAAGTTATGGTAGCCAAGTTGGTAATTATTAATGGTAACCACTAACACTAATGTTATTAATAATAGATAGTACAGTAGTCAGTAGTCAGTATAGTTGGTCACTAGCCAATGGTGACAATGACATTATTAATGTTAGGATAAAACCATGGACAGAAATAACAATTACATGCGAATATAAACAATAACATAAAATAATAGATCACACAGAAGAGAATGCAAGACACCAAGATTTAATGTGGTTCACCCAAACCCTAGGCTACATCCACCAAACAAAAAGTCCAATATTATTACGATCTAGTGATTACAACTTGATTACAATCTATAATCCCTTATAGCTCAATAATTATACAAGAAGCAATTTTTGCATCACATCTTATGAAAAACCCCTAACCCTAAGCCTTTTTATACATGCATATTTACTGTTTTAGAGTTATAATTAATAATTACATGGGCCTAAAATCTTGATAAAATAGGCCCAAAGAATTACTAATGGTCACTAGCCAATACAATTGCATATTCGCTTTCAATTTTTTTTAAAAAATAGTTTACCACTAAAGATTTGTCAATATCATTATTATTCATTTTCTTACAAAACACATCATTTGCCTCTGACATTACAATCTCATTTCTGCCAAGGAAAAAAATAGCCATCATTTATTTATTTGTCAGCAAGAAAAATCTTTAATTCACCACATTTAAAATGATTTTTGTCAGGGTAAGAAAAAAAATCGTCAACATATAATATTTTATTTCCTTACAAGAAACAAAAAATATTTCCTGATAAAATAGGCTCCCTAAATATTATATTGATGTGAGTATACTTATTTTTCATGTTCATTTTGTTAATTTATTCACTATATTTTGAAGTTTCTTTTCTCCCTAAATATTATATTATAACATAATAAATATTGTTACTTATATTTTTTAAGTTGAAACCATTTAAATAATATTCATATATTCTCTTTTCAATACAAAAACTCAAGTTCATAAAATAATAACTTTATCATAAAATACAACTAATATTAATTCTAGAACTAATTTAATAAATTCTAATTTACTTGTAGTCATAATTTTAATATTAAAGATAAATCTAATTATATATATATATATATATATATATATATATATATATATATCAATGATTTTTCATATCATATTGATGTGAGTATACTTATTTTTCATGTTCATTTTGTTAATTTATTCATTATATTTTGAAGTTTATTTTCTCTCTAAATATTATATTATCACATGATAAATATTGTTATTTATATTTTTAAGTTGAAACCATTTAAATAGTATTCATATATTATCTTTTCAATACAAAAACTCAAATTCATAAAATAATAACTTTATCATAAAATATAAAAATACCAATTTTTAAATAAAGTTATTAGTTTATAAACTTGATTTTTTGTATTGAAAACATGAATATATAAATATTATTTAAATGGTTTCAACTTAAAAATATATAAGTAATAATATCTATCATGTGATAATATAATATTTAGGAGAAAATAAACTTCAAAATACAGTGAGCATGAGAAATAGCTATACTTAATTCAATATGATTATATATATATATATATATATATATATATATATATATATATATATATATATATATATATATATATATATATATATATATATATATATACATATATATATATATATACATATATATATATATACATATATACATATATACATATACATATATACATATATACATATATACATATATATATATATATATATATACATATATATATATACATATATATATATATACATACATATATATATATATATATACATATATATATATATATATACATATATATACATATATATATATATGTGTGTGTGTGTGTATGTATGTATGTATACACACACACACACACATATATGTGTGTGTGTGTATACATACATACACACACACACACACACACACACACACACACACACACACACACACACACACACACACACACACACACACACACACACACACACACACACACACTTACTGATTATTATAATTTTAATATAGTTAGAATTAGATTCACTATTAATATTGAAATTATGACTACAAGTAAAGTTAGAATTTATTAAATTAGTTATAAAATTAATGTTAGCTAAAGTAAATATTAGAATTGATTTAAAGATAAATAGACTTCAATGAAAATAAGAATGTTAAATTAGGCTTAAATATACATATAAGAAATCAATTGACTTAATATAATTTTATATTAAATTGAAATAAATTATAAATATTTAAAATATTAATAATTTCAAATATTTGACTTAAAATTATTAATTTTAAAGTAATATAAGTTTAGGAGAGTATAGAAATCTGATTTTAAATAATATTCTATGATTTTAAAATTTAAATTAAATATAATAGAAAAATTAAATTTCAATAATGTTTACAAAGTTTTGATATTAAAACATTCAAAAGTCACTTTTCAAATATTTTACAAGAGCTTGATTAAAAAGTATAAAATTAAGAAAACTTAAAAACAAAAACATAGAAAAGTGGTTTGATTTTAGAAGTTATGGTCAGAAGAAATTAATGCACATCAAATCGAATAGGAGACAACCTAACAAGTTTTGACAGATTGATTAGCGCATTGGGCTGATGCATTGGCATACATTCCAATTGGTGCAAATAAGTTGCACCATAGTCGGTACCAAAATTTGATGTAGTCAAATATTCTTTAAAATTTTATTTACAATTTAAATTTATGAATTCTTTTAAATCCTTTTACAATAACAATGTCCAAATTTTTTAACACAATAATTATGTACATGGAAGGGCAAGGAAATAAATCTATTTTTTTATAATTCTATTGAAAATGAATACTCAATATTTACTAAGGTAAATCTCAGAATATTGAACTTGATGTTGTTGTATTGAACTATTTCAAAGTCAAATCCAATGACTACAACAATCATAGGGTAGACGATAGTTAATGATATCATTATGGAAAACTAAACAATCTAAGAAGTGAAAAAACCAAAAATCATAATAAAATTTGAAAGAAAATAACTTGAAATTTTTGAAATTGTTAGAAGGGAATTGAAATAGAATTTATCTAAATGCATTTGGGAAATTTTGCATGGTGACGAATTCTAATACACCTAATAATACATGTTTAAATTAGAGTGTTCCAAAAATAAGGTGAGTAGAGTTGAGGAAGAATAATGAGCAATGAAGATTTCTTTTAAATGTAGAATATTTATCTATGATGTTACTATTAATTAAAATTTGTGCTGATGAATTTAATGGTATTGTGATTCTGTGGAAAAATATTTAGCATATGACATTTGTATATGGTATTTTATTCATTTTTTATTGTTTTACTTGTGCATGGACAATATAAAAATAAGCATTAGGCCTCCCAACTTCATTGCTTTAGCATTGATTCTATAGAGACTTATGCTCTAATCATATTCACAACTTAGATAATAAAGGAAGCCATGTTGATTCATGGTTAAAATTTTAATTTGTAAATTGTTGCTAAAGTTATTAGCCACAATTTTGGTGTTAACATGACAAGTACAATAAACAACATTTGGGAGGGCTAAACCATAATTTACTATTAATAATATAACAAAGCCAAGTTGATTGGACACTATTTTAATCATGTATTTTTTCAATGGATGCTAATTAGATTAGAGTTGACTAATAATTTTATTGGACTTAGTACACCATTCGAGTTTGTAGAAGATCACAATCAGGAAATCCCGATGGCCATTGATAGATGGCGTATGCCTAGAATCATGAACTCCCTTAGAGTGGAATATGCATAAGTAGACAAATCACAATATATAAATGCCGAGTCAATGGCTATCATTTCAAATAGAAAAATTAACATGTCAATTCAAAAACATAAGAATGCATGAATCATTTCATTTCAAACATTAAAACCCACAAACCGTTTCATTTCAAACATTGAGTGTGTACCAACTATTTCACTTTAAATGAAAAGACGTGCCAAAATTATTTCATTGTCAAGTGGAGCAAGATACATATCATTTCATTTCAAGCACAATGATGCTTACATTGTTCCATTTAAGAGGTTAGTATACACAAATTGTTTCACTACAAACAAAAGAAATGTCCTATTTGTTTTATTTTTAGGCATAGGAATAGACTAATGATTTCATTTAAAACATAATAGTGCACAAATTTTTTTATTGCAAACACAAGAATGCACAGGTCATTTCGTTTGAAATGCAAAAAATGGACCAATAATTTCATCTTGAACAAAAAAAAATTGTACGAATTTACAAATATTCAATCCATCTCAAAGATGATAATGCACTAATCTTTTCATTGTTATTAATATTACTATCAAATACAAAAATTTAACAATATTTACAAGATTAAAAAAAAGAAGAAGCTTATGTATATATGCTTCTTCCTTTCAGCTACTTAGGTATTGTTCTTCATGCATTTTCCCCTTGATTTTTCCAAAAGCTTCATTACTAGCAAAGCCTCAAGGGAGTAAAAGAAAAATATTTACAACTTTTGACAATGGGAGTTGATAAATTGAAAGCATTATTGTTCATTGAAGCATTCTAAATGATAAAACTTTTTAAACTAATTATGGCATAGATCCATTGTATGTATCTGCAAACATGGTAGAGAGCCACTGTATATATCTATGCACGGTCTTTTTTATGCTCTTCCCTAAACAATAATTCATTTTTTCCCTTTTTCCAATATCTTAAATCTAATTTTACACATGAAAGTGTGAACTTTATAGTGTCTAAGCAATAAGTAGAAATTGATAAATAATTATCTTTTATAGATTTAAAAGAATCATCGATGCTCATGCAAATATGTTTTTTAAAGAGGGTTTTCTATATGATAACTCTCATAACTAACTAAGGGCTCAGGGGATGATATCCTATGGTTTTCTATTGTATGACCCAGGTATTCAAGCATGGCAAGAAATTCTCAGATTCAAAAAATCCAAAACTTGTCTTGTAGTTGTTGCAGGAAATATAGGCGTGTCAGTTGTCATCTCTAGCTTCAAAGGAAGAGCCTCCTAGAAATTGGGGGACTCAAATAAAACCCATTTAGAGAAAGCCACATTTGAAGTTTTAATATTGCTATTTATCATCGTGATGCAACAGTTCAATTGGAAGCAATAGGTGATTGCTTTTGCACCATAGTTATTAACCATAAAGATTATATTTGTGGTATCAATGGTTGGCTAAGGCCCAGGTACAAGTAGTTCAAGAAGGAAATTTGAAGGGCTAATGGAAAACCAAAACAATTTGAAGACAACAATTTTTCCTTGACAAATGTGGAGCATAAAGAGTTTGCCAAATGTGTGGTGGCATTAAATTCTAGTCACCATATCCAATGAGGAGATTTGAAAATAATCATATTTATTTAGGTGCAACTAAGTTTTTTTGTTCATTTATCTAACAATACCACAAAATCCATGCTATTGGAAAAATAAAAGGGAGTTAATAGCAATTTTGACAACCCCAAGATGGGAAATTTTCATTCAGTTCAACAACACATCCATGGAGTCTATTATTCAACATCTAGAAAAGGAAAAGACAAGGCATTATTTCAAAATACTACAAAAAGAGGAACCCATTTTCAAACTTACAAAGTGCTTTTCTCACCACTAAAATTAAAGGTACTAAAATAAGATTGAAAGGAAATTAACATGAGAAAAATATCTATATAGGGAAAAACTTATTAAAAGAACACAACTCTGAACTTGTCAGACTAGATATTTTCTTAAATCCTTCATTCCTCAATATATGTTGCAGCGTTTGTGAAACAATGTATATGCACCCCAAACATGTAAACTATGATAGTTCCTAATCAATAGCCAGAGTATGAGACCAATCCAAGGTAGAAGGAAAGTAAAAAGAAATTTTTATAACAATACATACACCTTCAAATGGAAGCTCCATAATAGCATGTTGTAAATCCAAGAAATGAGGGCAGAAATTTAGTATATTTCTCCTTGAAAATTCTTTTAAACTAATGGGAAAATTCCACATAAAAAATCACAAAAAAAATTTAGAATATTAAAAATTATGGCTTTAATATTATTTTGAGGAAACACTGTAGTCTAAACTATATATTCATATTTTTCAAGAAAAAGAATAATAGACATAAGTCAAGTGAAAACTACAGTCTCTTCTGTATAAGGCGAGGATTAATAAACTACCTTAAATTTTACATGCACTGATAGAGGGCCACACCGCCCTTACCAACTCACAACCAATAATGCAACAATATGAAGACAATTTTATTATACCTGAAAATTCAATAGCAATTACAATAACATTTTTCCAAGATCTCTCAAGATCCAACCAAGCTAGCCCAGATCCACACTCTGGTAGAAACCTCTAAGTTCTCAACTTGTGCTCGCAAGCCACCAAGCAACCTCCTTGTTTCTAAACCGCAGTCACTAGCTCTTCTCCAACCTTATCCAAGATCTAAGATCCCAGTGTAAACTGCCTCACATTCGGCGCTCTGTCTACACACTCACAATTCCTGCTGTAAACTGCCTCACATTCGGCGCTCTGTCCACAGACTCAGGAAAACTCACTCTTCTCTTCCTCCTTCTCTTTAACACCTTGAAGCCTTCCAAGCTTACCAACTTTCACACATTCAAGCTCTTCCTTCCAAAGCTTTCACCTTTCCAAGATTCTACTTCTCAAGCTTCTCCTTGAGCTTCTCCTTCTCAAGCTACTCCTTGAGCTTCCATTTCTTGAACTTGATTAGAAATGCTCATATGCCTTGCTTAAATAGGCACTTACCACCCCTTGCATGACTTATCCACAACCTTCTAGAATTCCTCCATAACCTTCTACAACTTCCAAAACTTTCTACAATATTCATAACTTTCTAGAATTCTACCCACTCACCTCGATAAATGGAATGACAACCATTTTTTTTTTTTAAATTTCTATTATGCCACCTATGCACCTCGAAAATAGAAATCACCTTTTCCTTTCTTTTCTCCTTTTTCCCTTTTTTTATTATTATTTTTTTTTATTACTTCTCCTCTAATTTTCGTCACTTTCTCTCTCCTCCACTATTTTTTTTTTTTTTCCAAGTTTTTTTTTTCAATTTTTTTTTTTTTTTTTTTTTTAAATAATAATTTTCCCCTGCAAGATGCTCCTGCATCAGACTCCCCTGGTAGATAGAAAAGTGTGTCCCACACTTTGACGCCAAAAGAAAGATCTACCACCATCTTCATCTTCACCAAAGGTTTCCACCTCAATAGGGACAACACAACCACCATGCAAATCCTCCACACCAGCATCTCAACCATCCAATCAACATGCTCATTCCCAGAAACAAACTGAACATAATGCTTGAACAGAAAACTCTCATCCACATTAGCAACTAGTGAATTCACACCCATAGCAACAAACCCCACATCAACAACCACATGTAGATCTCCATCAACACATGCCAAACTCTCAACACCAGCAACCTCATTGCTCACAATAATATGCTCTGCAATACATAACTCACCTCCAACAATCAGATCATTCACGACCGAGTGCTCTGCAACATACAAGTCACCACCAACATCAACTAGATCATCCATGACCAAATGCTCTGCAGTCTCCATGTCAGACTCAACCAACTGATCATGAAAACCAACCTCTATCCCAACATCAACAACATTAGGAATATCTTCAGCAACAACTTCTAGTTGCTCTGCAGGTTCTGCATCAAGCTCCACAAATTTATTAGCAAAACCATCCTCTTCCACCTTGACCTTCTTAGCTTTAGCATCCAACCGAGCAAACATCTTAGAAAAATTCCTCTCCACTATATCATGGATTTTCATAATCATCTTAGGGTCCAATCCTCTTGGAGCCATCTCCCAAGATCTTTGTAAACCCTCTGCAACAAATCCTTCTCACGCTCCTTGTGACAACCTTGAATTGTTTGCAAGTCAGATCGCAACTTGCCACCTCGCACGAACAATCAGGAACCACATCACAAGTCTAGGACAACGGATTTGCAATCCACAAGCTCTGATAAACTTTGCCCAACCAAGGTCCTAGTACAAACTGCCTCACACTTCGGCGATCTGCTTGTACACTCAGGATCTCCTGCTCTGATACCACTGATGTAGGTATGCTCTGATACCACTAATGTAGATACGCTCTGATACCACTGATAGAGGGACACAACACCCTTACCAACTCACAACAATCAATGCAAAAATATGAAGACAATTTTATTATACCTGAAAATTCAATAGCAATTACAACAAAATTTTTTCAAGATCTCTCAAGATCCAACCAAGCTAGCCCAGATCCACACTCTGGTAGAAACCTCTAAGTTCTCAACTTGTGCTCACAAGCCACCAAGCAACCTCCTTGTTTCTAAACTGCAGTCACTAGCTCTTCTCCAACCTTATCCAAGATCTAAGATCCCAGTGTAAACTGCCTCACATTCGGCGCTCTGTCCACAGACTCAGGAAAACTCACTCTTCTCTTCCTCCTTCTCTTTAACACCTTGAAGCCTTCCAAGCTTTCCAACTTTCACACATTCAAGCTTTTCCTTCCAAAGCTTTCACCTTTCCAAGCTTCTCCTTCTCAAGCTACTTCTTGAGCTTCCATTTCTTGAACTTGATTAGAAATGCTCATATGCCTTGCTTAAATAGGCACTTACCACCCCTTGCATGACTTATCCACAACCTTCTAGAATTCCTCCACAACCTTCTACAACTTCCAAAACTTTCTAAAATATTCATAACTTTCTAAAATTCTACCCACTCACCTTGATAAATGGAATGACAACCATTTATTTTTTTATTTTTTTCTATTATGCCACCTATGCACCTTGAAAATAGAAATCACCTTTTCCTTTCTTTTCTCCTTTTTCCCTTTTTTTATTATTTTTTTTTTTATTACTTCTCCTCTAATTTTCGTCACTTTCTCTCTCCTCCACAATTTTATTTATTTATTTATTTATTCCAATTATTTTTTTTTCAATTTTTTTTTTTTTTTTTAAATAATAATTTTCCCCTGCAAGATGCTCCTACATCATGCACTAATTATTTTTAGATTTTAAAATAAATTATTATTTATTTATTTACTAAGATTATATAGTATTTGAAGTTACTATATTTTATAATGCTTATAAACAAAATGTTTTGTTCTAAACAAAGATTTTGCAAACATGCCCTCTTCAAATTCTAGATTATTAATTGGAATGTTTCAAATACTAACATCAAAACTTAAAGCTGATCATATTGATGTCAACACTATATTCATTATCATCCTTTGAAATAATGAACATCTATTTAATAATAAATTTGTTAAAGAAACCCAATACTTGTTTTAGGAAAAATGCTTTTATTTTTATTTGTAAATTGCTAGCTCACTTGGTCCACATGGTGGGATCATTGATAAGAATAAATGATTTCTAAGCAATAGTGGAAGAATCATTATCAATGAGGGTCTTTTCCCAATTGGAAGATGATGACTAGAAATCTCAAACAATAATGACACTCAAGCCTCCCAATATATTTTTTTACTACTACTTTAAACATTATATTTCTAGATCCAACAACATCACCATAGATTTGGAACTGATTTTGAAACTCATTTGGCGCCCATTCTTTTAAATCAAAAAACTCCTCACTTTAAACCAATTGAATGGCATATAAAATTGAACCAAAGTAGGTGTATACACATTCTTAAGTTGTAGCTAAAAATAAGTTTGTTAAATCCATCTTGTTTTGGAATGGGTATCGTATCAATTACAACTTATTCATAAATGTTTGAAAAAAGTTTAAGTTGTTGGAGTCACAAGTAGGTTTAGGGTTATTGTTTGAGTTGGAAAAAAGATTTTTTTTAGCTAGCTTGGTATGTGCCATATCTATTTAAGGAAGCAATACAATGTTTATACCCTTGAAAAACATGAGAGTGGATGCAAGATGATTAATCGAAAATGGATGTAATAAGTATGTGAAATGACTGTTATAGTTGTTGTAAGTTGTTTATCTTTATATGCAATATCATTCACATGAGGGTCCATCTCAAAGTTTGGAGATTTTCGTGATTCATATTAGTTCATATTTCTTCCAAAAAGTTTCCAAATTATTGAATTTATTGCAATGCTTAGTTTAAATTTAAGATTGTGTATTTGTGTAAAAGGAACCTCTAACATTCAAGGTGTAGGAAATACATTCATTGTTTCCTATAATGACCCTTTACATACTTGCATCATCATTTCAACATTTCAAGTTTCTTGAACTATTGAATATCTCTTTATTACAATATTAATTATTAGCCGATAGGGTACTTAGGATCCTCCGTCGGGAAATGTCCTGTTCTTGGTTCAAGTCGGGAAAACATGCCCGTACCGGAAAAACATGCTCGTCCGGTGGACATCGAGCAACTCAGTGTGAGCGGTGGTAGATAATGTGTGATTGTTTGAGAATTTATAAAATTGTGAGCGCCTTAGCTACCAGCCGCAGACGACAAATATGATTGAGCATGTAAAGATGGACAGCGAAATGCTTGGTAAATGGGACACCAAGATGCTGCTTATAGAGGAAATTATGATTGTCGCCACCATATTTTGACAGTGAGCTACTTGGAGAGGACAACTATGACACATTATTGTGTCTCGACAAGAGAGGTTGGGTTGAGAGACGTGACAATTGCAAGTGGGTGATGGCTTGTGCGAGGATGGTCTCGTTCAAAAGCCATGGAACTATTTAGTGAGATGCGGCACAAACTTTATCTTTCCACCATTTGTTTTTGGGTTTGTGATTTCGATCGACTACTTTTTTGGGTTGCTTTTGTTGTTTCTATCGTGTCTATTGATTCAGTAAACTAAGCAGTCACCTTATAGAATGGTAGGTAGTTGATTGTTTAAGCCATTGATGTAGCAGTAGATTCGGTGAGAAAGCACCAGGGCCAATCGCATAAACATTTTCAAGTCGCATATCCATATGGAGTACCTGCAGATACCAAGGGGCCCGCGACTTGGGATTATCTGAGTCCTGGGAAATGAATTGGGAATGGTTGTAGAATTTGGTTTTATATCAACAGATTGGATTTGCCAAAAACTTTCTAAAGCCTTATCAATGAATATATTTTATGCATATCAGGCAACCATCTACCACCACAAGGACGACAAAGCAAGTTGTCGTAGTACCGGCAATCAGTCTGGAGTTTGAGCTCTTGGATTTTCTACATACAAAGGATGGAAGATTAGATGTATTCAAGGACGGGGTGATCCCATTTGTAGAAAAGCTCCAGCAGAGGATGTCATTCTCGTCAAAAATGACTCCAGTAGCTGCTGACAAGTTAACGTAAATTTTTCTTCTACAACTTTGGAAGGGGATCATATTTATATATATATCAATGGAATTTCTGGGCGATGCGAACCAGCCTCTGCAATGGTCACTTCAAGCTCCTTTTGGAGATTGTCATAATCAATCCAGTCATCTTCTATAATGCAAACGTCTAAATAATAAGGAAATCGAAAAACCTTCGACTGAAACCAAACATAGATTAACACAACAAACTTTCGAGTTCTCAACTGGAACCAGATCAGATAAAGTTTATCTAGTCTCTTAGATAAAGGTTGTGGAATTGGGTGCGACAAAGATTGGTTCCCGTTGGATCAGTCAAATGTACCAGTCAATATATCCCATAATATTATCAACAAATTTCATCAAATTTCTCAAAAGCTAGACAATCTTGTTGCAAGCTCTACCATAGGTTTTTCGTACCTCTATTCTTTTTCTTCCGTTCTGACATTAAATGGAGGGACAAAAATTATAATATTTTATATTTATGTCGAGAGGCGTTCTATACAATGGCAGCACAAATGCCCAGCACGGGAATATGCCAAGATTCCTTGTCAATAAAAAAGAATTGGGAGCAGTTACAAACTTCCAAATTAAATATTAAAAAAGAATTCTCGAAATAATAGCTAGCCGAAATAATAGGAAGCCAAATGGAGGCCGAAATAATAGGCTCGAAAAAGTAGGGCCCGAAAAAGTAGGACCCGAAAAAATAGGGCCCGAAAAAATAAGGGCGAAATAATTTCAATATGATTTTTTTTTTTGTTAAATATAATTTTGCATGCACATTCATGCTTTTTTTTTGCGGGGAGTGGGGGAATTTGAAACAAATTCGTGGAATGTGAAGAGACGTCTGTTGGGGGATATGAGGAGCCTCTCAGAAGTTATAAAACCAAGGCTCCTCATTTCATTTTCATTTTATGTTTTTGCAGGAAGGAAGAGGTGGAGGTTATTGGAGGATTGGATTGGAGTTTTTGAATAGGAGTAAATTGAAGTTTTGGAGTAACATTTTTGCAGGTGAGATTTCTATTTTTTATTTACATTTTCATTTAGATTTAGATGTAGAAGTAAATTGAAATTCAATATTAGTTATAATATTCTACTTTGATTTATATTTCAATTTTAATTAATTTCATTTAGATTTAGAATTCTGTTCATATGACCAAAATTGAGGCCACTGGAGGACCTGTGCAGAGTTTTTTCGTGGAGATAAGCATGTGGGTACTGAATCAAGGCACATTAGGCCTCTTGGAGATGTAATTGCGGTGACTTCCATGGCTTTTTGAATCGAATAGGGCAATCTAAACAATCTCAGATCTGAAATTCTTTTTTTCCTTTTCAGCCGAAGACAGAACAAAGATTGCTTGCAAGAAATTTTGCAGAGTTTAAGATTTGATTGCTTATGGCCGACTATTGTTGGTAAATGATATTTCTATTGTATATTCCCGTGCCCAACACAGGAAGTTTTAATCTATACAATTTATTTTGTGCATTTAGTGCACAAACTAAAGAATGCATATGCAATCAATTTTTTTATCAATCTTTATGATAGCTTTTTTTTAAAAATAGAAAATAGAAATTATTCTTTTATGTATGTAGAAAAAAATTAGAAAGATTTTATGTATGTAAAAAATTAAAAGAATTCTATATACATCTAGATTTATTGAAAAGAATTCTATTTACATCTAGATATTTTGATTGAAATAACCATAATGTAAAAAAAAAATATGAAATAGAAATGTTAATATATGTATGTAGAAAAAATTAGAAAGATTGCATGCATCTAAAAAAATTCTATTTACATCTAGATTTTTTTAGAATGGAAAAAAATGGATAATAGAAATATCAGTTGCATGTTTGTAGAAATAAATTAGAAAAACATGTATCTAGAAATTAAAAAGATTCTATATGTGTCTAATTTTTAGATTTTACTTTATTCTAAACTAATTATTGATGGATATATATTTTAAAAATATTTATGTAGTTTAAAGTTTAGATTTTAATTAATTTGTATGCAAATAGGAAAAAGAATAAATATTTTATATATATGTAGATTAATTTCTATTTTTAAAATTTACAAGTAAATGAATACTTTATTCATTTAAAGTAAACAAGTTTTTAAGTAATATATTTTTATTTTAGAAATATATTAATCATAATGTTCATTTATTATTACTTATTTAATATACTTACTCTCAAATCTAAGACAATAGAAATGATATTTTATTAACTTTGAAATAGGGAAGTGTTAAGCAAGTTCGTTTACAAAAATACCAAAAATATATTTGGTCTTTGATCAAATTGAAGTTAATATTAGAAATATAAATATGATCATTAACAATTAAGCTAAATTCAGTTCAAAACAATAATGTTATTTAAATTTAAATAAATTTTTTTGAAAAGAATTCTATTTACATCTACATATTTTGATTGAAATATCCATAATGCAAAAAAAAAATATAAAATAGAAATGTTAATATATGTATGTAGAAAAAATTAGAAAGATTGCATGCATCTAAAAAAATTCTATTTACATCTAGATTTTTTTAGAATGGAAAAAAATGGATAATTACACCGAGAGGCATTCTATACAATGGCAGCACAAATGCCCAGCACGGGAATATGCCAAGATTCTTTGTCAATAAAAAAGAATTGGGAGCAGTTACAAACTTCCAAATTAAATATTAAAAAAGAATTCTTGAAATAATAGCTGGCCGAAATAATAGGAAGTCAAATGGAGGCCGAAATAATAGGCTCGAAAAAGTAGGGCCCGAAAAAGTAGGACCCGAAAAAATAGGGGCGAAATAATTTCAATATGATTTTTTTTTTTTTGTTAAATATAATTTTGCATGCACATTCATGCTTTTTTTTTTGCGGGGAGTGGGGGAATTTGAAACAAATTCGTGGAATGTGAAGAGACGTCTGTTGGGGGATATGAGGAGCCTCTCAGAAGTTATAAAACCAAGGCTCCTCATTTCATTTTCATTTTATGTTTTTGCAGGAAGGAAGAGGTGGAGGTTATTGGAGGATTAGATTGGAGTTTTTGAATAGGAGTAAATTGAAGTTTTGGAGTAACAATTTTGCAGGTGAGATTTCTATTTTTTATTTACATTTTCATTTAGATTTAGATGTAGAAGTAAATTGAAATTCAATATTAGTTATAATATTCTACTTTGATTTATATTTCAATTTTAATTAATTTCATTTAGATTTAGAATTCTGTTCATATGACCAAAATTGAGGCCACTGGAGGACCTATGCAGAGTTTTTCGTGGAGATAAGCATGTGGGTACTAAATCAAGGCACATTAGGCCTCTTGGAGATGTAATTGTGGTGACTTCCATGGCTTTTTGAATCGAATAGGGCAATCTAAACAATCTCAGATCTGAAATTCTTTTTTTCCTTTTCAGCCGAAGACAGAACAAAGATTGCTTGCAAGAAATTTTGCAGAGTTTAAGATTTGATTGCTTATGGCCGACTATTGTTGGTAACTGATATTTCTATTGTATATTCCCGTGCCCAGCACAGGAAGTTTTAATCTATACAATTTATTTTGTGCATTTAGTGCACAAACTAAAGAATGCATATGCAATCAATTTTTTTATCAATCTTTATGATAGCTTTTTTTTTAAAATAGAAAATAGAAATTATTCTTTTATGTATGTAGAAAAAAATTAGAAAGATTTTATGTATGTAAAAAATTAAAAGAATTCTATATACATCTAGATTTATTGAAAAGAATTCTATTTACATCTAGATATTTTGATTGAAATAACCATAATGTAAAAAAAAAAAATGAAATAGAAATGTTAATATATGTATGTAGAAAAAATTAGAAAGATTGCATGCATCTAAAAAAATTCTATTTACATCTAGACTTTTTTAGAATGGAAAAAAATGGATAATAGAAATATCAGTTGCATGTTTGTAGAAATAAATTAGAAAAACATGTATCTAGAAATTAAAAAGATTCTATATATGTCTAATTTTTAGATTTTACTTTATTCTAAACTAATTATTGATGGATATATATTTTAAAAATATTTATGTAGTTTAAAGTTTAGATTTTAATTAATTTGTATGCAAATAGGAAAAAGAATAAATATTTTATATATATGTAGATTAATTTCTATTTTTAAAATTTACAAGTAAATGAATACTTTATTCATTTAAAGTAAACAAGTTTTTAAGTAATATATTTTTATTTTAGAAATATATTAATCATAATGTTCATTTATTATTACTTATTTAATATACTTACTCTCAAATCTAAGACAATAGAAATGATATTTTATTAACTTTGAAATAGGGAAGTGTTAAGCAAGTTCATTTACAAAAATACCAAAAATATATTTGGTCTTTGATCAAATTGGAGTTAATATTAGAAATATAAATATGATCATTAACAATTAAGCTAAATTCAGTTCAAAACAATAATGTTATTTAAATTTAAATAAATTTTTTTGAAAAGAATTCTATTTACATCTACATATTTTGATTGAAATATCCATAATGTAAAAACAAAATATAAAATAGAAATGTTAATATATGTATGTAGAAAAAATTAGAAAGATTGCATGCATCTAAAAAAATTCTATTTACATCTAGATTTTTTTAGAATGGAAAAAAATGGATAATAGAAATATCAGCTGCATGTTTGTAGAAATAAATTAGAAAAACATGTATATAGAAATTAAAAAGATTCTATATGTGTCTAATTTTTAGATTTTACTTTATTCTAAACTATTTATTGATGGATATATATTTTAAAAATATTTATGTAGTTTAAAGTTTAGATTTTAATTAATTTGTATGCAAATAGGAAAAAGAATAAATATTTTATATATATGTAGATTAATTTCTATTTTTAAAATTTACAAGTAAATGAATACTTTATTCATTTAAAGTAAACAAGTTTTTAAGTAATATATTTTTATTTTAGAAATATATTAATCATAATGTTCATTTATTATTACTTATTTAATATACTTACTCTCAAATCTAAGACAATAGAAATGATATTTTATTAACTTTGAAATAGGGAAGTGTTAAGCAAGTTCGTTTACAAAAATACCAAAAATATATTTGGTCTTTGATCAAATTGGAGTTAATATTAGAAATATAAATATGATCATTAACAATTAAGCTAAATTCAATTCAAAACAATACTATTATTTAAATTTAAATAAAATAAGCCATGTTTACTTTGAAACATCAAACAACTAATTAGCTAATACAATAATTAAAATAAATGAATCTATTATGACATAGAAAAATATTTTCGAAGTATAATTTCTTTGTTTTTGAATCAATATGAGTTTTTTTTTCTACTTGAAAAGATAAACCATCCTAATTGTCATCCTTAGTTAACCCTTACAACAACCCCTACCTTAGCCCTAGCCCCAACAATGATGTACAATATAACTATAATCCAACATTAAACTATAATTATAGCACTAAAACATATCCCTATTGATATAACGAAAATCTCAGTCCAAACCATAATCCAAACCAAAAACCTACACACTAATATTGGTTATAGTCCTAACCCTAAAATCTAACCCTTAACCATAATGTAAAAAAAAACTCCAAAATATTGATCAAAATCCTAAGCCTACCTATATGGATAACCATGATATTAAACTCTAAATCCAGTCCCAAGGTCCTAACCATGGTGTAAACCTATAACCGAACTCTTAAAAAATTTACTAATCCCTGATCCTAATCACATTCTCAACTTTAAACTTGAACCATAAACCATAGTTGTAACCATAATCATAAACTTAAACAAAACCCTAACCCTAAAGGTACAATCATAAAATTAATCATAGCTTAGACCCTAATCCTAGCACAAACCACAATCATGACCAAATATAAATCTTCACCTTACCCCTAATCATAATTTCAATGTTAACCCTAACATTAGTTTCAATCCTACCATGATATGAACCCTAATATAGACTTCACCTTGATCCTCACCCTAATCTTAAGTCTAATTTAACCCTGACTAAAACCTAATCTAAATGATGTATCTAACTATAATCCTAACTGTAATTATCATACAACCCAATGCTAACCCTCATGTATATTTAATCCCTAATCTTCACTCTAAATATTCTATAAACTCTAGAATTGACCTTGATTCTAACCATAACCATAAAATCTAAATTGTAACCATAGCACGAAAGGTGGGGACCCCCGCTACATGGCACAATTCTAGGTCTTGGAGCCTTGCGAAAGCACTACAGAGTGAAGAAATGTCATAAAGGTGACATGTAGTAGCATGATGCAATTTTGGGCTTTAGAGCATTGCAAAAACAATGCAGCTTAAGGAGGTGCTAGAATGGAGACTCATGGAAAGAAGAGGAAAGACATTCATGTCACTGGCAAAAAACTATGAAAAGAGATAACATGATGTCTTAACCTCCCACAAAAAATGCAAGGTTGATCCCAAGGGGGAATTTGGTTTCCGCAAAAATGAATGATGGTCATCGATGAAGGTCTTCCTCTTGAAATAGATGGCATAGATGCATCGTGAATCCTCACCAATGAAGGATTAAGTCGCAACCGTCGATGTAGATTCTCCCCTCAAAAAGGATGACTGAGATGCAACGAGGAAACTCCTCCCAATGAAGGATTAAGTCACATTCGTCAATCAAGATTGGCTTTATTTCCAATAGATGACTAAGATGTAGTGAAGAGATTCCTCCCAACAAACAAAGCAGATAGCACAAAAGGTGTGAACCCCCTCCATGTGGCACAATTTTGGGTCTTAAAGACTCATGAAAGCATTGTGGAGTGAGGAAATGTTGGAAAGGCAATGCGTGGTAGCATGATGCAATTTTGGGCTTCAGAGAATTAAAGAAACAATGTAGCATGACGATGCATCAGAATGGAGATGCATGGCAGCATCTTGTGCAATTCTAGGCTTTAGAGTGTTTCGAAGACACTAGCATATAAAGAAATGTTAGAATGGGAATGCATGGCAACATCTTACACTTTTGGGAAGATGGGAAGATAGCTCGCGACGAAATAAGAGTTATCGAATCTCGCAGCATGAATCAACCCGACCAAGAAAAAATGATCCAGCGTGGTCAATGAAGAAACCGAGCCAACACAAAATGTTAGCCACCAATTTTAGCGATGTTAACCCTCTGCAAAGAACCTATCCCATTTAAGGTCTCTTAGATCAGACATCAGTGATGGGTTGAATAGGGGGAAAAAATAGCACACAATGCCCTCCTAAATGAAATTCTAAATGTAACACTAATAACCACAGTCCTACTTCTTTCCCTAACCTTATCCATGAGCGTGGGAATATACATTTTATTATATAGGGCACCTTATATAATAATAAATATAATCTAAAATCCCAACCCTTACTCCCCTCCTAACTATAACTGTGATCATAAGAAAACTTCTAAATATAACCCTTCCTCTAAATCTAACCCTAACCCTAACCCTGACTATAATTGTAACCCTATCCCTACCACTAACTGTAACCCTGAATCTAACTCTACCATAATTGGACTTTAACCCTAACTATAACTATAACCCTAAACCTAACTCTAACCTTAACTGTAACCATAACCTAACCCAAAACCTAACCCTAATCGTAGCTAGGATTCTAATACTCTGTCTACCCCTAACTCAAACTATAGCCCTAACTATACCTCAAACTCTAACCGTAACTCATATTCTAACCCTAAACCTAACCCTAACCTTGACCCTAACCCTAACCCTAAGCCTAAGCGTAACCCTTTGTCTACCCCTATCTCTAACCCTAACCCTAACCCTGACCCTACCCCTAACTCTAACCCTAAATCTAACTCTTTCTGTAAATCTAACTCTACCATAATTAGACTCTAACCCTAAGCCTAACTTTAATCCTGACTGAAACCCTAACCCTAACCCTAACTCTAACCTTAACCCTGACTCAATCCCCTTACCCTAACCTTAACATTGATATAATTCTCTCTATATATAATCCTAACTCTAAATATAAACCTAACCCTAACCCTAACCCTAACCCTAAATCTAACTCCAACCCTAACTGTAAGCGTAACCCTACCCCTACCCATAACTCTAACTGTAAATCTAACTCTACCATAATTGGATTTTAATTTTAACCCTAACCCTAACTCTAACCCTAACCTTGACTCAAAACTCTAACCCTAACCCTAACTCTAACATTAACCCAACTGTAAAATTAACTCTATTGGTAACTCAAACCCTAAAACTAACCCTAATTCTAACCCTAACTCTAACTCTAGCTCTAGCTTTAACCCTAACTCTAACCATAACTCAAACTCAAACCCTAAACCTAACCCTAATCCTAACCCAAATTATAATGCTCTGTCTACCCCTAACTCAAACTATAACCCTAACCCTAACTCAAACTCTAACCCTAACTCATACTCTAACCCTAAACCTGACCCTAGCCCTAACCCTAACCTAGAACCTTACCCTAACCCTGACCCTAACCCTATCTATAACCCTAATCCTAACCCTAACTCTAATCCTAATCTTAACCCTAATTCTAATCCTAACACTAACCTTAACCCTACCCCTAACTCTAACCATAAATCTAACTCTACCATAATTAGAATCTAACCCTAACCCTAACCTTAACCCTAGCTCAAACCCTTACCCTAACTTTGTCCCTAACCATATATCTACGTATGACTATAACATTTTACATTACAATATCCCAAAAATAAAATATATATTTTTATCTAAATTAAACTCCTTATATTAAATTTAAAATAATATTTGACTCAAACCTTAACCGTAACCCTAACCTTAACCATGAGCATTACTTTAACCCTAACCTTAACCATAAACATAACTCTACACCTAACTCTAACCCTAATTCTAACTCTGCCATAATTGGACTCTAATCCTATCCCTAACCCTAACTATAAGCATAACTCTAACCCTAGCCTTAACCATGAGCATAACTCTAACGTTAGCCTTACTATAACCCTAACACTAACCCTAATCATAACCATAACCATAACTCTAACCCTAACCTTAACCATGACCATAACATTAACCCTAACCTTAACCATAAACATAACTCTAATCTAAACCATAACCATAACTCTAGCAATAACCATAACCATAACTCTATTTCTAACCTTAACCATAGCTCAAACCCTAACCCTAACTCCAACCCTAACTCTAATGCTAACCCTAACCCTAATTCTATCCCTAAGGTTAACATTAACTATAATGGTAACTTTGTCCCTAACCATATATCTATGTATGACTATAACATTTTACATTACAATATCTCAAAAATAAAAAATATATTTTTAATCTATATTAAACTCCTTATATTAAATTTTTAAAAATATTTTGAAGCATAATTTTATACTAACTTCATACAACTCTAATTAAAAATTAATTAACAATTTTATAGTAACCTTATCAAAATAAAAAATAAAAAGTAAATATTTTTCCTATTGCGCCGCGACTGCCACTAGCTATATATACCTCTATATATATTACGCTGAGAGTAATCGTTCTCGAGGCGCCTATTTTTATTTTCATTAATCCCAACTTCGATTAAAATAACTTTGGGATTAAATAAAAATAGTCGCCTCGAGAACGATTACTCTCGGCGTAATATATATAGAGGTATATATAGCTAGTTATAAATAGAATGAAAGACTAAGTCATTTATCGAACAAGAACTTTGGCATCATTATTAATATGTATGTTTAAATTAAAAATATTTTATTTCTAACTCATATTATGTATTTTCATAAAATAGTATTCGTTAAAAATACTATAAAGTATAAAACATACATTCTTGAATTTTATTTTTAAAATATTACAAATTATTATTTAAAAGAGACTTCATACCTTCTTGAATTTTATTTTAAAAATATTACAAATTATTATTATTATTATTTTTTGATCGATAAACGGCCAAAGCCTTGGATCATATATTAAATAAAGAAAAAAAAACAAACTACAAAGAGTTACTCCGTTCAAACGGGCACTGGTAGGAAAGAAAAGAGAAGAAAACCTCCACTCTTGCCCAGACTAATGTCCTATATTATTACATTTCCATAGGGGCATACCCCGGATCTCATAAGTGACATGAATTACGTAAAATTATATAAGAATTACATAAAATCACATGGGCATTCCCATGAAAATTGTCTCCGATTAGTATCCTTCTGTCTAAATTAGAAGATCCAATGTCAAAAAACCTGTCTAGAGACTCTTACTTCAAGAAATAGGGATTGTTAGTAGAACAAAGAAAAAATGTTAATAAAAAACCAAAATAAAAACATATATATTCTAGATCAAACCTTGAAAAATAATTTATTTATTTATTTTTAATAACATTCTACAGATCATGATCTGTCATAGTTATTAATCATATTTATAAATTATTTAACCCTTCGCTTAAGCTAAGATGAGAAATTGATCTAACATGAGAGTTCTATGATCACCGAGCTAAGAAAAATGTCATTACTCTTCAATCCTTAATAAGCCATGGTTCAATCTTAATGTCAGTCTTTGAGTCTACACATTAACCTACTTCTACCTTATATATCTTCCTAACTGAAAATTATAAATGAAAATCCAGCCCCTTAGAGCTATTGACACAGTCAAAATGGAACTTTATGTAATGGATCGAATATAATACCTGGTCACTAGGCTATATCCCTAATAAATTATAAACAAATCTATTCATTGAGGAGATCTTACTGCTAATCTCCAATTCTTATGGAGTAATTATTATCAAATTGGAACCAAGATAAAGAAGGAAGCCTGAGAAATCACAATGTTAAAATATAAATTAATGCAACCCAACAATTATTTATATTAAAGTTATCCAAACTATCAAATATCATAATCTGCTTGATACATCTACAAACCTTATTAATAAATAATGAAACAACCCTACTAATCTAGTCAAAGCCGGTAACATGATTTCTACAGCATTGTATATCAGCCTGACACCCTTGGATCTAATAAGGAACGAAAACCAGAATCTAGAATAGAGGAAATATCATATAATGTCACTTTTGAAGTGATTCTGAGACACTCAATCAAGTTCCCATCTATACTAGTAATCAAATTCCTTTGTAACTTAAAAGAAAAATACCATTTCTTGAAGACACATCCCATATCTGAAAATCAACTATCACTTACAGAGCAATCCCTAAATTGATATCATTCTAATCAGTCACTATATTCTTAAATCTCTTCCTAAACTTATCTAATTAAACAGGGCTACAAATCTGATCTCTTCAAAACACCAAAATCATATGGAAATATTTCTATTATAAATTTACATTTCATTACATAGATGTCATAGATTTTCAGTACCATACTAATTACAAAACCATTCTATATTGTCAAAGGTTTACAAAAATAGAACCATATATTGCTATAATAGAGATTGATAAACACCCTGTATTATACTGATATAAAAACCCTAAACAAACTGTAAGATAACTATAAGAGCCCTAATATCTATGGACAAAACAACAGACTAATGCTAGAATCCAAAATTGTGAACAACTTCTACTACTTCCATGAAACCATGATCACCTCTGGGACATATTCTGGATCATCCAAGACCATATTAGGAGGGAGCACATAATCAACTCTTAGTCTGCTTGATTTTTTTGCGTTGAGAATGTAGAAATCTAAGGCGTTGAGGTCATTGAATACTACTCCCAGACTCACATAAGCGTTGAACATCTTGATGTACTTGACTACCCACTCCATGTTCTCTGGTACCCTAATTCCATGCCAGCCCAGAAGGAAATTGACACTTGCTTTCATTCGTGGCCAAGCCCTAAAAAAAACCAGATTATCCCTAACCGTAAAACACTACCGTCGAGGGGTCATCTGTAACTCCTCCACTCCCAAGGGGAGACCCATGTATTTCTCAGGGTACAGGATTCTGCCCTTGTCATCAATACTAAAAACTGCCTTCTCTAACCCTCATCTCCATACAGGGTTAAAATGTCTACACAAAGTCTAACAATCTCTTCTTTGTCAATCTTTGCCCTCACCATTACCCCAATTAATGATCCAATTATCAAATTGTTGGTTCTCCAAGTCACCCTATAGTCAAACACATCCTCCCCTATCACCCTACTCATGGCAAAATGCATCATATCATCTGCATTTCTTAGGAGACAACTCCATCTCTCTGGTGTTGCCTTCTCGAGAAAGGCCATCGTCCTGCTCTCTGTCGTATGGTAGACATACACATTGGATTCCGTCATGACAATAGGCAAACACATAGAGGTGCTAATCAAAGACTATCACTCTCAATTAGTAATCCCTCTCAACATACATTTCTATTAAACAAAGGAAAACCATCATGATTCGACCTCTCCTATGTGTCCTTTAATCAAAGGCTTCAATTTGGCGATGACCTCAACCACTCACACTTAGCATTGAGTATTTGGTCACATTTTGCAGAGCCTTAACTTTATGAGCCAGGTGGCATATTTCGAACCCTCTCCATCCTAATCTTATAATCATAACCTATTAAGATATCTTCCAAGGATCTAAGTTAGTAGCAATAGAAATTAACAAGATCTTGATCTAGATGACAGCTGGAAAGCACAAAACAACTAGACTAAAGAGATGGTAAGTTAGGATAAAGATCAATTTGATTAATCTCTATACCTTAATGCTTTAGATAAGCCTTATGCGATTCATACTGAGTGTGGACTCTATACTAAATCAGTCTGTCACCATAGAATATGAAAAAGGTTCCTAAGGGGGAACAATTATGACAGGAAT
>CM053792.1:829239726-829377226 GCA_028749045.1 Cupressus sempervirens
TCTCCAGAAGGTTTCTTCTTTGGATAAGATAGCTTCCTGTTTCATGAGGAGTTCTTTTTCTAAAGTATATTTCTCATAATCCATACCATATTTTATAATTTCCTGATTTAGATTTGCTAGTTTTTCTTCAGTTTCTCATTTTTCTTTAAAAATATTGTTGAAGTGTTCTCTGTTCCACCTCAAAATATTTTCTTTCAGCAATTCAAGTTTGGAAACGAACACGAACATTTTGGACCCAACGAATTTTGCTTGAGTCCACCAAGTCTTAACCAATTCCAAAAATCTCGGATCTTGAAACCACATCTTCTCACATTTAAAAGGATTTCTGGGAGGTTTAGATGGTTTTGAAATCTCTAAACAAATAGGAAAATGATTCGATCCTACGAAAGGCAGAATGGAGGATTGAAAATCCTTATTGTAAGAAGAGAGATTACCTACAATAAAGAATCTATCTAACTTTTTCGCAATGTAGTCCTTATCCTTCCTTCTATTATTCCACATAAATATTCCATTACTTGATGGGATTTCTAATAGCCTAAGTTTATCAATCCAGATTTTGAATTCTATAGATAGAAGTGACAGGTGTTTAGTTCCCCCTATTTTCTCATCTAAACTCAGAATTGTATTAAAATCACCTCCTAATATAATCGGACTATCTTTGAGCTTTGAAATAACCGTACTTAATTTGTCCCAGACAGTTTTTTTCCTTATTATGATATTAGGACCATATACATTGATAAGAATGAATTTCATGTCTGATTTTAGACTCTGAATACTGATACACAACCAATTATTATTATTTACTAGAGAGGTTAGAGTTACTTCCTTGAGTTCCAAATAATTCTTAAGCCACTGAAGCACCTGTTGCCTCTATAAAGATTGAATCCCACAGTCCCCACGAATTACTGATTTTAGCTCCTTCTACCTTATTAAGTTTTGTCTCTTGAATTAAAATAATTTCTGAGTTAAAGTTTTTTAAATATTGTTTGATTAACCTTTTTTTACTAGGGGCATTAAGGCCCCTAGCATTCCAAGATGTTATCTTTATCATGCCTTAGGAAGGCACTTCCCCTTCCTCATGTTGAGAAGCTCATCAATTTTCTTCTATTCTCTGGCTAGGCCTTCAGTTTCACGTAATTCCTTCAATGATCTCCTACCCCTTTTTCCTTTAGGCTTACCGTAATTTGGAAAGATTAGACTTTCCTGATACATTTGTATGCCAAGCTCTTGCTGAAATATACCCAATTCTTGTTTTGTTAAGGCAAAGCCTTCCTCTGTTTTGTCAAATTCTTCCATTTCCAGTTCCTTGCAAATCTGACTCCTGAGACTGTCCTCCTCAAATTCTTTGTTTGCTATTGCTTTCAACTCTGCCATGTTTGTCCTATCCATTCCCTGCCTGTCTTTTGACTTAGTCCCACTCTGTTTGACTTGCTTCATTTCGCATTCCTTCAACTAGATCTCTATAATATCCTTTTGGAGATCCTCAACTGTATAATCATCTCCTCCTAATTTAAGAATTTTTTGGATCAAATCCTCTTTTTGAGGGGTGGTACTCTTATCTAGGTTATCAAAGTCAAAGATTTGAATAAGCTCTTCTGATAACTGCTCAAGATTGTTATCTTCAAACTGTACCACTCCAGTCTCTAGTGTAGAGTCTAGATCCTCATTTAAAAACCGTTGAAGAATTTTAATAATAGAGACTTCTGAGCTCTTGCTTGCATTCCATATTGTTGAATTAATTTTCATAGGGGAGAAAGGCGAGGAGGGTTGTCCATCTGGAGTTTTCCAAAATTTTGAAGTTTTCCTGGCTCCTTCAAGTTGCTGATAGGATGACTCTTTTTCAGGGGTTAAATCGGAATTCAGCTGCCGAGTTTCCTGTATTTCTGTTCTTGAAACTGCTTTTTCCATCCTATCCTTGGTGAAAAAAAAATCATATCATTTTCCACTTCCCTTATGTCTTTATGAGTCAATAATTCTGTAGTTCTATTAAGTATCCCTCCTTGTCATTCATTTTCCTTATTCTCATCAAGCTCTGTCTGATACTTATACAAAGAAGACCCCTCTGTAGTATCAGTTTCCCAATGACTCTCTTCATTTTCATCTTCCATATTATCGCTTCCTTTGTGCTCTGCAAGAACCTTAAGTATTTCTACGTCTTGCTCTAGACTTTGTTTTATGATCTTTGTGGAAATTGTGACACTCCTCACTAGGGCATCTTCGTCTTTGGTTACCAATTATTCTGCTGAGGGATTAGAATTACAAGTCTCTTTATCATATTCAGTTGCAACCTTTCTCTTTTTCCTTTTCTGTCTTTTTGTATGAGATCCCTTCAAAACCAGCTCTATATCCTCTTTAGGAATAGACACTATAATGGATTTAAGACTCCTATTCTTAGGTAATTTCTTATCTGAATCTTTTGTTTCTTTCCTTTCTTTCTGATAAGCCTGAATTTGGAATTTTGTAGGGGAGATCTGTTCTTCCATCTTTTTGTTCTTCATTGCTCTCAACCAAGAGAATTGTTTGCTAATATCCGAGGTAAGGGGAAGGATCTTAGGCATGATTTTATGATGTTTATCAAATTTTAATATGTTTACTATTCTTTTTTTATAAGTCTGAAACTTAATATCATAAGACGTTTTACTAGTTATAAATTTTTTGTTAAATTCCACTGGGTGATTAAGCTTAACACTGATTAACACTTTAACATTATTATAGTAGTAGAAAGAAGCATCAATGCCTCTAACCTCTGCTACCTCCGACCCTATGGCTTTAATGATATCTTCATGGCAAAGCTCCGAAGGGAGGGATGTTAGGACAAACCAAGAGGGCATCTTGCAATCTAAATTTTCTAATTTAAAATTATGTGTCCAATCTGTAAATTTAACACAGTGACCATTAAAAAACCATTATGCTGATAGTAAAAACTCTTTTTTGATAGACTCATTTAAGCATTGTAAATATAGTGTGCTATTTGAGAAAGTGGAAATACTTACCTGGTTTTCGTACAATCCTCTAGCCAGTCGAGTAACAGAGGGAAATCATCCTGTGGACCATTCCATATAGCAAAAAGGCCTCCCTTTGAGAATTTATCCCAAGCGAATTCAATAGCCTTTCTTGAAATTTTGGTCGAATCCTTCTTTGTGTCGCATAGAGATGCCCTAGGTGATGAACTAGGGTTCACAGGATTGAATGAATCTTTGATTCTACGACGAGGGGGAATGTAAGATCCTGGAGAAGCAAATTTAGGAGAGAGATTTCCTACCTGGTTTGAAACCAATTGGTATGAATTTGGTACCATGGCCTTGTATTTCTTGGGGCGGGCATATCTTGTGAGGTTGAAGATGCGAATTTGATTGTCCAGTTGTTCTACCATAAAAAACTGATGACTCAGACTTTTGTTCACCTTAGATAGGATCAAGGGGTTCTGGAAGAGAGGGTTTTGGGCATAATTCCCATGGTCTTCATTTTCTCTGTTACGTTGCTGGCTGCGAGTGACCTCTGCATCCTTTTTAAATATTTCAAACCTATTCACTATTTTAACTGAATATCTCTTATCGGATGTGTTTTGTGATTTTTTTTCAGCCAATTCGTGTCTTCTATTGTTGAAGTCTTCTGCCAATTCAGCCCAAAATCATTTGATTTTGCATACTTTCACAGGCTTTTCGTTTGAGACTTCGCGGGAAATCGAGGAATCGGCATTATTTGCAATAACAGAGCAGAGCTTTTTTCTAAAATATTACAAATTTTTAATTAAAAGAGACTTTTGATTTATATTAGAAATTCAAAAAATCACTAACTTGTATCCCTTTTAAATAATTAATATTTTACATGCTAGAATTAAAAATAAAAATAAAAATTTAACAAAAAATATAAGTCTTATTAGCTCAGTCAGCTTAAACTTCCACACAAGTAATGCCTATTTATATCTAATTTTCAAAAAGATTAATTTAATGTCATCATTTAGTAATTGTGGAAACATGAAGAAAATAAATCCTATTAAGGGGAATTTCTAATAAATAATGTCACGTGTCGTAGAAAAAGTAGTACAATAAAATATGTTAGGTTTTTCTAGTAAGATCAACATGGTAGTAGCATACAATATGTTAGATTTTAGCTATTATTTGTATATATTACTTTAAAAATGTTTAAGATTAGTCTTGATAATATTTTTACTTGAATGGGTCATATATAAATCTAATTGGTGTACCTTGTGATCATTGGTATACTTTGACACTAATTTGATTCCCTTTAAATATATATTTTATTCATTTTCTTTATTAACTAATAAAAATAAAAGAATAAATATGAAAATATGTTAATCATTCATGTAGTAAATCTTATAGAAAAATATGTAAAGAGATTTCAATTATCTAAATTATTATCCATGGATAACACATCTATTATAATAAGACAACAACACATAAATATAAACTAAAAATTATTTTAAAACTAAACTACTAGAAATAGAAAACTTAACAAATATAATACTATAAACAGGTATATTCTAAACCAAAATAATCCTCGCAATCCCAATCAAAACACCAGTGTGTAATACACATTAAAAATAGAAAATTAATAATCACATTTCTAAAATTTTAAACCTTAAGAAAGGACATAATAAGAAATAGATTCATAAGAATCACTACTAATGAAATATATATTAATGAATTTGACTCAAAAATTACACACTTAAATTTAGATAACAATATCACAACATATATTCAATTATATTGTCCTTATTAATCTACAATCTCTTCCAACTTCCAACACAAATCTATGTTTAATAGCTTTACCTATTTTAATTTCTGATCTCCAATTATTTATCACTAGACCATATAGTTTTTTCTAATATTGGTTATTATTAAAGCAATACCAATTGAAACCTTTTGGTGACTCTATTGTTTGGCTTGTTGAAAGTGAAGAGGATGCTACTATTGTTGTCTTCTTCATTGTCAACCTAATATACCTCAACCTCTACACCAACCCTTGGAACTTGTAGTGCAAGAGCCTCAATCATCCCTTCCAATATCTTCACTACTTCCCCTATTATCGACCTTCTATTCTCATCCTCTTCGATGCACAACAAGCCTAGCATAATGACTCTTCCACCTAAAAAATATCTAATGTCTTTGGGCTGAAATCATCATCCAATAAAATGCTTTTAGGTTTAATGTCACTATGAACAATGCGATACTTGCATTCCTCATGCATATAAACTAATCCTCATGCAATGCCCAGTGTGATATGAAACTGGGTCTTCCAGTCCAACACCTTCTCTACTTCTTCATCTTTATAGAAGAGGAAAGAGTTAAGGGAGCCATTTGGCATGTAGCTATGCACCAATAGCCTTTGAGAGCCTTGTACATAGAAACATTGATATCAAGAAAATTGTGAGTGAAATGAACAACATTCTTATCCTTCCACAAAGTAAATAAAATCTATATCCTAAAGGTATGCAAGATCTGGGTAAATTGCCTAGGGAACCTAGAGGAATCACCCAACACAACCATATGCCAAGAAAAGGGTTCTTGCCTGAATGACTTAAAAAATCATGTATCTAGTGCCAATAATTTTGAACATGCCTATAGAACCAAAAAATATGCAGAAAAGGTTCAGGATGTCCACAAAAAGGACACCAAGGATTTGAAACACCAATATGCTTGTGCCACGGTCCAAGGGAAAGCCATTGGAATAATAGGCACTAGGCAAAATGGGAAATCTTAGGCTCAGTTATCATGCTCCAAATAGTATCAAATCACAACCTCCAGTGATAAGGAGAAGAACACAGATGCCAATGTTGGTTAAGAATATCCACCCTAGGGAGATGGGGAGAAAGCCATCTATATCCTAAGCTTGGCATGTAACTAGTGAAGAGCATTGTAGGATACCACTTCCAATATTTCCACCAAGGTTGAATAGACTAAATTCCCACCTTGTGAATTAAATGATCTAGAATTGCAGAGAGTAGAAGACCAAAAGTTTGGCAATCTGGATGAGCAAGACAAAACTAGACTTGCATATCCTCCCAAGATCTGAGACTCATAGAGACCTTCGAAAGGAGGTCCTTAGTATTCTTGATGCCACATTTGAAAAAATGTAGATCACTAGCACCATGAGTCTTAGCCAGAGGAATGCCCTGAATGGAAAATAGCAGGGACTACCAAAGGTTTCTTCGATTCAAAGAAAGCCCATTATGAAACCCATCACCAACCCAGTGGAGGCAAGGCTTGACAACTTCCCAATATTTCCATATGCTATTGATAAAAAAAGAGCCCTAAATATGAATAGGTTCCTACATGATGAGAAGGGTTAGAAGTTAATCCCCTTCCACGTAGGCCTAGTAATAGGAAATCTAGAAGCAATGCAATGTCAAATCAGCACTTTCCAAGCATCATCACTAGTGATAGCATGAATAATCCACTTAGCATAGAGTGTGAGCCCTTGTTTCTATGTGGAAAGAAGGCTAATACCTCAAGACTCTTTGGGGAGACAATAAAAATTCTAGGCAACTCTATGAAAGCCATGGTGATTTGAACCAGAAGCCCAAAGAAAGTCATGGAGCAAGCATTCCAACTTGAGGTAAGAGGCTTTGGAAGGAGCCCATCATGAGGAGTAATATACATGAGTACCTACCAACACCTTCAAGAAAATATGGAATTTCCCTACAAGAGAAAGAAATTTAGTAAGCTAGTAGTCAAGCTTTTTTTCAATTTTCATGAGCACAACAATCCACAAGTCCACTGAAGAAGCTTGAAAGGCAAAGTGGATGCCCAAAAAGTGGAAAATATCCCTATGAATGGCCCATTTCCACTCAAATTGAGCAAGCTAGGATATAGCTAGAAGAAAAGATTGCCTCTAATAGAGCATCTTGTGCCATTGAATAGCCAACCTAGAAACTTAACAAAAAGTGTTCAAGCATTGGAAAGAATTATTTATCTTCTCCTTGTTATCCAAAAGAGTGAGAAAATAATCATCAGAAAAGTTCCCATTGAAAATTTGGGAAGAAGACTCATAAAAGGAAATGCCACAAACCAAACTAGAGGAAACAGAGTGGGCCAATAAGTAACCAAACCCTTTAGTAGAAACAACATACAAAGTCAAAGCTAGAGGGAAACCTTGTCGAATAGATTAAAAGAGCCCAAAGGCTTCAGATTGAGAACTATTAATGGTAATACAAGCATTACCATATCCAAATAGCATCTCCATAGACTCAAGAAAGTTAGGGTTGAAACCCAAAGCCTAAAGCATAACCAAAATGAAGGTCCATTCAATTTGATCATATGCTTTTTCAAAATCAATTTTCAAAAACAAAGTCTATTGATTGAATTTTCAAGCCCATTCCATACCTTCCCCAAAAAAATGATGTTGTGAAGAATATACCTTGATTTAATAAAACCAATTCGCTCTAGCCACACAATTAAAGGAAGGAGATGTTGAATCTTAAGAGACAATACCTTAGCAATGATCTCGTATGACACATTAAACAAGGTGATGGACCACCAATTACATATATCTTCAAGGTAACCAGCTTTAGGTATGAATTTAATTTTTCTCTTGCTAATAATGGCTCCTAGGCTCTTAGTATGATAAGCTTCAAGATAGACTTTGTATAGGTCTTAACCAATAGACTCCTAGAGGTGTTTGTAAAATTCACAAGGAAACCCATCAAACCTAGGGGACTTTTCATTTTCCATGGAAAAGACATCCTCCTTGAGGTCCTTGATGGTGAGAAGCTACTCATAGAAAGCCCATTGCTCAACCACTAGGCAATTTGGAGCAATAGAAACACAATTTCTAAGAGCTTCCCCCCAAGCAACCAAATTTCCATGTGAATCAATTTTTTTTTCATAATGATGCACAAAACCTTGCAAGATGTTAGAGAGATTTGAGAGAATAGTATTTCCTTGTTTAATCTTTTTAATCCCAAAGTTTGTATGACGCGCTCTAAGAGCCTAAAAGAACTCTTTACAAGCTTTATTGCCAACCTCCAACGAATGGAGGTGAGTTTTGATTTGGCCCCCTCGAGCAACATAGTTATCCACAATCTATTTATCATTGTGAAGCTTGGCAAGCTATATTTGCAAACCAACATCAAACAAGTTAAGGGTAAGAGCTTTAGAAGCCTCCTTGAGGGCCTTGGTATTGGATTCATAAGGCCTTTTTTTTGAAAACTTCCAACTGCCTCCCATAGATGGGAATAAATTTAGTAGTTCTAGTAACATCATCATTCCAACATCGAATCCAACTTGTTTGAGAGTGGGGACATGGCTCTAAATTCTAGACACATAGGATGTGAGAAATAGTGGAAGAATATGTCAACAATGATGTGTTGAGGAAAAACTACATTCTTATAGATCGTTGGACATCTATTTTCCAAGAAATAGTAAAATAAATGGGATAGTGGTCTAATATGTCACATCTGGCAGAGGAATGATAGGCAACTCTTGATCTTTAGAAAAGGAGAAAACAATTTGTGTAGTAATCATGGGATGATCGAGACATTTTAATATGCAGTTAGAGCCAACTCAAAAATTAGACCAAGTGTGCTAGAACCCACTCTACTAGTGTCAATAAGTATTAGGATCATAAAGACCCAATTTATTGTGTGTGTAGTACCACACTTCCCTTTCCCTAGGTGTCCAACAAAAAGGAAAAATGCATTTTTTTTTAGAGGCCACCTCAACCATATTAAAATCATCGTACATCACCCAAGTAGCTGGAGGCAATTTGTTAGCTTTCCAGTACCAAATTTGAGATCTTTCCATAACATCATTTGAAGCATAAACATTAACTATACCAAAGGAATAATTATTAATAGAAGAAAAATCAAAATAATTCTTTGCATGGGGTTAGAGCCTTGCAAAATAAAAATAGAATGAAGACAAGCTGACAAAAGAGTAACTACACCACCTCTACCAATTTTTTGCTGTGAGGAAAACTTAATACCATCTGGCCAAGTGACACAACATGTAGAAGAAATGATGAAACCAAAGATTTTAACTTCTTGCATGCAAAGGAAATCTAAATTGCCAAGTCTATGATGGGTATCCCTAACATAATGCTTTCTGGAGAGGTCTATAAGACCTCACACATTCCATGATAAAAATTTCATGAAAAATCTTCCATATCTTCTTTATCCTCGAGAGAGGAGTAGCTAGTTTGTAAAAAAATAGAAACTAGGGTGAAGCCAGAAGGAAACTCTCCTAGAATGATAGCCTATCACTTCTCTTCTAGTTTCTCAGCGCATCTAGTAGGACTATGAGAACACCACACATTATGTGTTCCTATGGAGGACGTAACAAGTAGAGTGTGAACCACTATAGGAGTGGTAGCCTTCATAGATGCCTTTATCCCTTATGGAACAACAAGGTTTGAAACCTTTGAAACAAAATGATTTGACTCCAGTGAAACTTTCAATGACCTTGCAATGGCTAAGGTTTTCACTCTTGTCAACATAGAAGGTGTTGGTGTTTTGAAAAACTACTAAGCAACAAAATGCTCAATACCAAAATGACATCACTCACACAATCTAAGGACTAGCCATTTCCTATTAACAATTATATGTGCAAACCATTTGGACCCAACTTCAACAAAACCAAGGGTGGTTTTCTGCTCTTTAGGCTCTACAAAACCAGGGTAGGTATACCCAAGGATGATTCAAGACTGGGAAACACTGTATGAGGATTATTTTAGTTTCATTCTAATTCTCATCTCAAATCCTCAAATACATGCATAATTCATGAAAATTTGATAAACACATCCCATATAACAGATCTGGCCAAAATTCTTCTATAGGTCTGCACGTGTTCTGATCAATAGTGGCCAACTGAAGCTAAAACATTCCATGCAAACAAGTACTAGTCAACTTTGAAGATCTTTAGGAAATAAAAGTAAAATTGATTATAATTCTACATTTGAAAACCATTTATGACACATTTCTCTTCCAACTGAATCAATTTGACCAGTGCCTAATCCATTAGGGTTTAGAGTCTACAACAAATCCTTAGATCTAATTTGTTGCCTTACAAAAAATATTATCAGCAATTCTTATCAGAATTCATCATTCAAAAATCCTTTCTACTACTGTAGTAACCTTATCAAATTCATCAAAGCTTTTACTTAATCCATTGAACTAATAGCAGTGATGAAAAGATAGACAACCTAACTGGATTGCATTCAATTGCATAAGCCTTTACTCATAAAATATCAAGATAACCAAGTAATCAAAAGGAGACAAAATTCAAAAATAACTAATATGGGGACAACTCATAATTTGTATTCATTTTCTTTGAAAATTGTATACATTTGCAGTAAAATTAGAATGACCTTAAGAAGAAACACAAAGATCATTCTATATTAATGTATTCTTAGGAACTAACAGAGAAAATACATCATAAACTTGCTCAAAATATTGGACCAAAAAAACTAACTAAGTATATCACCTAGAAACAATAGGAATCATACTTTTTCTCCAGCCCTGGAATCTCACTTATATAGTGTGAGATGCAACAAGCTTTAGGCTAAGAGAAAATGACAGTTGTTATTTACAAGACATATTTACATACACCTATCACCAAATGAAAAAATGTGAGTAACCGAAAGACTTATACATCAAACATTCCTTTTGTGGGCCCCTTTCTATTACATCCTCTATTGTTGTTGATTTGGCTACTATTCTGATCTCTCTTTGTATGCAACTGGCAAGCTAGCCAATGATGAAGATTGTTCTGATGATTGAACATTAATATCCACCTATGGGTTTTCACCATATTTATCTTGTATGGTGGGGGTAACTTCTACTTTTTTCTCTTCTTCGATTGTATCAACATCCTATGGGCCCAAGCCTACAACTGAAGGTGGCTAATTATTCTTGTCTTCTTATAGTTGGGCTTGTGTAGTGACAGTGTCAATGATTTGGATCTCCTCACCCTATACCTCATCACTGTCAGTTTCATCTTCATCAAACTATTCACCAGGAGCTATTTCTGCCATCCACTTGTCAAACAGTGTGTCATCTGGCCAATTGAATTGCAAAATATCTCTCTATCCTTTTAACACATACTCAGCCTCATTATTAATAGCAACAAATTCCTATTTTAAAGAATCAAAGAATATTTGGGCCTTCACCATTTCTTCCTTTGTGGTAACCCACCATGCATGCCCTGTTTCATTTACAATTCTATTCATCCTTAAACAAAAAAATATCATCAAGTTCCTTCGCCCATTCATCTTTTCTTTTCAAATTATTTCTTTTATTTAGGGCACGTGGAAACAAACTGAATTTCTGGCTCTTGTACTTGTTCAAGTAGCCCACTATTATTCTCTATAAATGAATCCTTTTATTGTCAAAATCAACAAGATCAGAAACAATATCAAAGGTTTTTTCAATTTGATCATAAGAATTATTTATGACAGAGAAACACAAAAATGTCATTTCTTTCTCCCTTCTCACCCATTTATTAATGATAGGCTTTAGAGCCTCACCATTGGCTTTCAACTCATCCCAAATACTAATCACCTTGGCCAACTGATCATGAATTAGTATCCATTCAACTTTGTCCCCCAAATATGTGAGATCTTTTCTTAATTTATCTTCATATTTTGACTCCAACTCTACATGTAAGGCCCACAGTTTACCCTTTCCTTCTTCAAAATCCTTTACAGTGTAGTACTATGGCCTTTGGGGTGTATCTAGTATTTCTATGAGGAGGGTGGATTTAAAGGGTTCAACTGGGGGATGAGGGTATGTTATTCTAGGCCTGGTGGATTTTCCCAATAGCTTGTTCTTAAGCTCAATTCTCTTCTTTACCTCTTTATTGTAGGCATCCACAATTGCCTCATACTTTCTCTATAGCTCAGTCATTTCCTTTTCTTCCCTCTCTATAGTAGCCAAGGAAAATTGAGAGTAATCTACATTCATGTGAGCTTCTTGTACATGTGAGGTATCAACAACTCTCGTCACAATGATACTCCCTATTAGTCCTGAATCATTAGGCTATGACAGAGTAGCCCTGGACCCTCTTCTTAATGAGCACATGAAAAGAGTAGCTTGGTCATTACTAAATTCAGTTCCCAAGAACTCCTTTTTATTTGGATCTTGCAATACCAAGTTATTTGACATAGAATTAAAAATCAAGGCATCAACAATGTCCCAATTGGGCAATAATAAAATATTTGCAGCCTTTACCATATATCTCCCTTCTTTAGGGGTTATATTTTGGAACTCTTGAATCATTTGTTCCTTTATTTGACTTTGACTGGAGGCTTCATCCATTTTTGGATGCGCTGCTTTCATATTTTTACATCTTTCCTCAAAAATGTGCATGTTTTCCCTCCAAGCAAACTGATGGAAAGCCCTAGACCTTACAAAACTGTCATAAGATACAAATTATTGATTGGCTTGTTCCAAAATAGGGTCTAATTCCCTTCTCCTAAAATATGCTATAGTTAACTCAAAACTTGGCATAGGAGGCTCCTGGGGGTTCCCTTCATCAATATGTGCTTGGGTAACGAAAATTCCCCCTTGTGATCCAATTTGTTCAATTTTCTCATTAGTAAGTTGCTCCTCCTTAATTCTCATGGGGGTTTGGGAAGGTGAGTAGCTCTCATAATGTGGTTCCTCTTCGCTTATTATCTTTCTCCTCTTGGGAGAAGGTTCAGGAGGCCTTTCTTCAAAAACAACACTAGTAGATTCAACTATCTATTTTCCTTTATCCACAATGGGCCTTTGATCCTGAATGACAGTATATCCTGACCACCTTTGCACAACTAGTGGGCTTGCCCCTATATTGGGAGTGAAACCCAATCTTCTCATTATTTCCCTGGTTTTATCTAGAAAATAATCATGAAATGTTGCTTCTTCTCATTCATTACCTCCATTATTTTGGGGAATGTACTCATAAGCTTATTTATTCTATCTATAGTAGTTACAAAATTACTAAGAGGGTTGTAATCTTTGTCAAAACAATTAATAAAATTTAAAACTTTTGAATAGACTCTCCATTTTTCTTTCTTTGTTTCTTGCTCCTGCAGAGAGCACTCATTCCTTATTACATCTTCAGGGAAATAAAATTCATGTTCTACTAGATGAATCTTGATCCTATGCCTAAGAGCTGAATTAAAGAAACCTTCTGCATCACAAAAATGAGGGTGAGATACTACCATTTTATATTGATCCAAAAATTTGTAGAGGAAGACCCACCCTTATTTATTACAAACTGGTGGGCTACTATGCAAGTGGGAAAAATTAATCCTATTCCCCTTCTGTGCAAAAAGGCTTCTTCTACTCCTCCCAACTGCCACAAGAATTCAGCTACTCCTACCTTTAAGGGAACTTGGTAAGGTAGTACATGGGGTGTTCCCTTGAATCCATAAATTTTGATAACAGTTGAAATTGAATATGGGATGATATCTCCCCAATTATGTGAAACTTTTAGATTATGGGGTTTGTCCATAGGCCTAACAAGGTGCATTAGTGCCTAAGGAATCCTAGGATTGTCTCTTAATATGAGGCACCTTAGTTTGGAGGCAAAGTACCTGTCAAATCTAACAAAACTAGCATTTTCTACTTCTCCAGTCATATCTGTACTCCATAATTGAACTTGCAATGCTTCCCCCTCTTGTTCTCTATTCAGAACCATTTCTTTACCAAGGTATGTAGCCCGCTTAAACATAAACATGTGTATCAACAGGGAGTATTGGCCCCAAACCTTTTCCACCTTGCCCTTTGCAATCCCAACCAATCCACTGTGAATCTCATCAGCCAGGTAAGAAAAATAAAAAATTATATCCACACCAAAAGAGGAGATTTGAATAATCATATACATGAAATTCATGAGCATAAAATATTCTTTACCCTCTCCAAAAACTCTGCACAGGGTCCTGTATATCTCTATTGCCTTGGCATTGAAGCATGCTTTCTTGAAAGGTTCTTTAGAGGATGATGTTATTGCTAGTAGGATTCTAATTCTACCAATGTGGGCCTTCAGTGCACCTTGTCTAACTACATCCTTCTTTGACATATATTATTTTTCTAAATCTGTCAAATTAATGGGCACATGATACCTAGTGAGAGGTCGCAAACGAAAAACTTCTCTAATCTCTTCTGGACTGATGGTGATTAGAATTTCACCATCTACTCTTCTCACTACCTTAGTGGCTTGATCATAACTCTTCGCCACGACCTCAAGGAGGTCATAATCCATGAACACATTGGGAACAACTTGCTTTCCCAGGTCAAAATTCCATATATTAGCATGTGGGGCAAATAATTTCCTTTCTGCAAACCATTTCTTGAAAAAATTTAACTAGTTTGCGAGGTTTGAGTGTCCTAGACCCAATTACCCTTATCATACAATCCATCCACTATCCACAACCTAGGGTTTAATGAGGTCAACTTTTTAACTTGAACTATCTCTACAGTAGACTTAGGTAGCAACTCAAGCAAGTCATCATGTACATTTCTATCCAAATAATTTACTTGACCTAAAAATCCCTTCTTTGGAGGCATCTTTGATTATGCTTTACAGAACTGAAACACCTAAAAAGATTACAGTAGGATTACTTACTTGAATTCTATCCTCATTTTCCTCTATATTTTTGCAAAAAAATTCATGAACAAACTGCTTCACAATCTTGCCAAACTCTAGCACGATTTTCTTTAGTAATTGCTTCTACTTAGGGAAAGCTTGAAATCTTTGTTTGCATAAGGTGAAACTAATAAAATTTCCTATATTATAATCTATTTTTCCTCACATGTGAAGCTTTCATGTATAATTAATATATAAAGTGGCACCACCTTCTAAGTTTAAATTTGTGCGGCCGATCTTTAAAAAATCCTACAATCATGGGATACGGAAAAAGACAACTTGGCATTCCACTTGAGAAGTTGGCCAGTCAATCCAATGACAACTACCCATGTACATAGCTCCTTCCTTGATTGCACTTCTATCTAGACCCATTGGCCACTAAGGAAACACGTGAATAGGTCGCTACTTCTCTATACATAAAAAATGAGCACCTTGCCATAGCGAAGCAGTGACAACCATGGATTCGATCTTGATCTTGTGGATGATATATTACCGCATTGCTTAGAAGAATAGTGGTGGGCCCTCATTCACTATCTCACTATACATATCATCCTAGAAACTCTTCATGGTGAGATTGCAATGGCCATTGATTTGAGATGAAATCAAAGGTAAAGATATTGCACGAAGTACCTTGAAAGGTGGTGGGTCCCATACTCATTATGTCGCATAGGTTAAACAACTTGCAACTTTTTATAGTGAGGAAGTGAGGACTGTTGATTCTATTTGTTCTGATGATCGGGATCCCTTATGTAATTTTTGAATGGGGCATGGGTCTGGGGCACTGGTGACGTAGGAAAATCTGCATTGCTAACAGAAAACCAAACCTTTCTTAAAATCCTAGTCACCCATCTATGTTACTTTAGGTCCCACTGGCTATTCATTTCATGATGCCTCACTACTTCGCTAATGGTGAGATGTCAAATTTTTTCGATAGGGAGTTAGCGAGCTCCAATGACTTCAATAAAACTCGACACCGTGAAATATAGGAACCCATCAAATCACTATTGCTCCTACCAACTGCTTCTGACAATAGCAGTTATTAATTGTCATGCCACCTAGACAGACCATGGTTACCAAAGAATTTTGAGGCCACCATGTCTTTGATTTCACGGCACCTCGCTACTTCACTAATGGAAAGATGCTTAGTTTTTTCCATAGCGAGGTAGTGAGGCATCAAAAATATCCTCATTCTGGAGTCGACTCCTAACTACTTCTACTAGGTCCCTTTTCCTATTCTAATAGTACTTGCAAGGTGTACATGACTAAAAAGTCAGCCGAAAAACAAATCTCTGACCGTTGTAGCTTCATTTTACAATCTCATTTTATAAACTTTTTGGTACTTTCTACCTCGCTATACATAAAGAGTGCTAATGTTTTTATAGCGAGGTAATGACAATGGTAGATCTATTCAAATTGGATGGTGAGGAATCTGAGAGGAAAGGTAACTCGGGGGCACAAAAAAACAAAAAGAAAATAGAATATTCGCCCAAGTTCATTTTTCAAATATTTCGTGCCTGTAAATTTTTAAATGGAATGAGACATAGGGTTTTCACAAAAAATTTCAAAGGCTAACAAAAGGATCACTTAGCTATAAACCCTATTCACCATTAACAGATATAATCTAAATTTTTATATGTCGACAAAGGAATTTTGTCATGCGAAAATTCAGACCAATAGAAGGAACAAAAGTTACAACAACATATGACTTTTTGGAAGTCAAGGAATCCATTCCCTTGTGCCCAAAATTGGTCCATTCCTCCTTTTTTCTTCTTTCTCCTAGCTTAACAAGAGCATCCTTGGGTGGGATTTTAACCTTAGGAACTTCCAAAGGGAAACCCCGATCTTCTGTTTGGCCAACTGGCACATATGATAGGTGTTTGGAAGGTTCAAATAGAGTAGCTTCTGAGAGAAGGTGTGGGAACCAACTTGAATCTCCACAAAATCCTTGAGATCCTTGGAAAGATCAACCTCAATGCAAACACATTTCTAAGGGTGAGCATTGAAAAACATATCATATTCCTTAGTAACAACTTTTCCAATAGTGTTTGCAAGGGACTCAGTAAATGGCCAGCAAGGGAAGGGTAGACTAGGAAACTCAACCCAAACAGGAACCTTAAGCTTTTTTTCTTAGATACTATAAAGTTTCATGACCATCTTTGGAACACAAGCAAGAAGGAACGAACCAACCAAGGGCCATTGCCAAAGATTGCATCATCTTGGGACTGGTTAGAAAAGAGGAATAAAAAAAATCTTTGGTAAGGTTTTGGACAACATCAAGGTAGAATTTATGAGGAGTCTAGATTGTGTTAACCCATTCTCTAAGCATGGCATCAGAAGGAGTCCTACCCACAAAATACCCTATCAAAGTATGTTGTTCTAACCATTCACATGCAATATCAAATTCTTGCAGAGGAAGGATGATATCAGGAAGACCTCGTGGAAGACCTTTAGGATGAACTTGCAAGGACATTTTTTCAATGGAGGGCCATGTCTTTTTGAAGTAGTAATGCGAGCACCAGTATCAACTAATGGGTCACAGCTAGCCAAGGCCATTATAAACTAGCCCTAAAAGCTCCCACACTAAATGTGGTTTGATAGATGGAAAACATAGAAGGAAAGCTTAGAAAGGGAGTCATACACAAGAGATGGATGAAACCCTAGTAGAGCAAAAAACTAGTAAATGATAATTCAGGTTTCATCTTCTTTTTAGGTTCAAAGCAAGAATGCCTAAGGGGTAAATTTGTTGACATGAGAATAATGGAAGGTAAGAATATAGTACAATATTGTACAAGGGCTAAATAAACTTTTAATGCTCTTCATGGTGTAAATATAGAAATCAAAGGTGAAACTATGATAAGAAAGGTATTCAGGACTCTACTCCTTATATATGCTATTAGAGTGTCTACAATTCAAGAACTAAGATGCACACCAGGTAACACTTTGACCTTCATAGGTGCAATTGGTAGAGTTACTACTTTTGAAATGTCTAACTTTGATAAATACACTCTCTCTACTATTTAATTTTCTTTTAAGTCACAATTGGTCCTTAGCAGAAGGAAAGAAAAACATGTGAAGAGTCACAATGACAGTCTTGATGATGAGATTGATGAATTTGAAGCCCTTATTGAAAAATGATTTGGAAGAGGAATAGGAAAATAAAATGGTAAACTACCTACTATCTATTTTTTCATGCAACAAAGTAGGCCATATTGCTGCTAGTTGTCCTAATAGAGAGGATAAAGATGAAAGGAAGGAGAGAAAGTAAAAAGGAAGAAGAGATGACAAAAACTCTAAGAGAAATAAGAATGACAAAGGTAAGAAATATTGTTATATTGTTGAAGAATAAATTGACAATGAATTTGAAAATAATGATGATGAATTTTTCTATGTTGTTATGAAAGAAGATTCTAATGAAGATGAGAAAACTACATTAATCTCATATGTAAAGAAAAGTGATAGATAGATAATTGATAGTGGATGCTCAAATTGTATGACTAGTGATAAAGATGAATTTGAGGATATTGGTCCATACAAAGGTGGAAATGTAAAATTTGGTAATGATATTCCATGTATTGTAAAAGGTAAAGGTACTATTCAACTAAATAACAAGATAAAATGTGGCAATATTTACTGGGTTGAAGGAATTAACTATACTCTGCTGAGTGTTTCATAGCTGAAAAAATCAAGTTAGAGAGTTGAATTTCATAATAGGAAGGTTAAGATACATGATACTAATGGCAAGCTAGTTGGAAGTGGTGATCAAACAAGAGGTAACTTGTTCTATCTAGATTTATCTAATGAGACATGATTGCTTGCACAACAAGAATATGTTTGGTTATGGCACAAGAGATTAGGTCACATAAACTTTTACAATTTGGTGAATATTAGTAAAATGATGAAAGTTAGAGGGTTTCCTAAACTAAAGAAGCATAACAATGCTATGTGTAAACAATATCAATTGGGAAAATAACCAAGTCTAGTTTTAAGAGAAAAAAATACACTGATAGTGATATTTCAGAATTGGTTAATACTAACATATGTGGACCCATTGATGTTAAAATCTATTGTGGAGATAAGTATTTCATTCTATTCCTTTAGTTGTGAAGGAATATGTAGAGACTAGTACTCTAGGGACTATCAATGATTTGATATAGACCCTCATTCATTGCGCCAGTCTATTAGTTGAGGAGGAGCAATTTTTGCACCATGGTCACATGTGCATGTCATGTGAATCCTTATGCACATTTGGTAGTCACATTGGAGACATTGTGGATGATGGGCTAGTCACTCACGACTTCCTGAGTGACACATTTGGGATTGAAAAATAGGTAAATTATAATTATAATAAACTAATTTGATCACATTTTGTATGTATAGTGAATGAATAATTAATGAGCATATCTTGACATTATTCAAAATTCAGGGTAAGAGTGTTGATGGCCCTAGTATAGATTCCTCGACCCCATTTTACATCCTATTGACGAGGTGATCACATGTATGTATTGATGTAATAATTTAAATTAATACATATATTTATTAAGTAATCATATGAATGATTAAATTTTTTTTTAATCCATGTGCTTTAGTTTTCTACTGGACCATCAACATTTACAAGGGACTCTAAGCCTATGAATGATATGAGCTTCATAGTACATTTTCTTCATGTTAATTTAATTCATTTGATTATATTATATTGTATAAAAAATATGTAAATTTTATTATATGATTTGTAGTTGTTGACGTCTAATACTCCTCATCTTCACCAGTCCATCTAACATGGAGTTGCTACTGCCATGGCTAGTTCAAAGCCATTGACCAAGGAATTAAAGAGTTTTCATAATTTTAGTTGTTATTTATAATAGTTAGTATTGAAATTTCAAATGGTATTTATAAGTATGATTGAATGATTCTATTGATTGAATTATTGCAGGGCCTTGTTACTCCAATCATTTGCGAGGCTATTTGATGGTAGAAGAAAATAATTAATTTTGTGTGTACATATATATGATTTCAATGTATAATAATTATTGATAATTATATACTTTGTTTGCATCAACTCTAGTTAGAGAGGAGCCTAAACAAGAGGACGAGTGAGTGTGTGAGGAAGACCCCATAATCCCCATCATCTCCCTACATGCAATGATCAAAGACCTCTAGGGATTTGTTTCCTTCTCCTTGTGGGAAGGAGAAGATATAGGAATGGACACATGTATAGGCATTAGTGAACATATATCTTGGATTTTATGTTAGTGGACATATTCGACATAAATTTGATGCATATATAAAATTTTATATTTGATGTATGACAAATATTTGATGCATGATATTATTAGACTTACAAATTTGATGCATTGGTTTGTTCATGTATGACATTATTGTTTATCATAATATATATCTTTTTTTTCTCATTTACATTTTAAGTATTTCGTGTATTTCATTTTAATGTAATTTGTATCCAAAATGAGGGTAGGAATCATTATAGTAAGCTTTAATAGTATTTTTTGAAATGTGAATAAGGCTATGATATTAATTTTTATTTAAATTGTACAAGTTATGAGTACTTCTGATTATGAGTAACTTATTTGGAGTTTTTGTTGGCATGAGAACAATGAAACTTGAATTCTTATTACTATTATACAATTAACATTGAAGTTTGATTCTTAAGTTGGCTGGATTATGTAAATGTCTAAGTTTGAAGCTTAGTGTAATCATAAACATTTCAAGAGTTTATATATGCTTTATCTTAAGAACACGTGAAGACTTGAAATAAAGTTCTTAATTTATTCATGGAATTTGATATCAATATTGCTTGCTTATCCATCTCTTCGAGAGCTTCATTGATGGATAGACATTAGTGACTATCAATTTAAGTTACTTATGAGATAGACAACGAAATTACCTTTTCAAGTGGAGGGAAGAAATAGCTGTAGGCATAATTGATGGTAGAGATGGAGTCTGGACTGAGAAAGAGAACCACAAAGAAGTAATATATTTTTGGCAAGTTGTGGGGAGGAAGTAATATGTATGTTGTATATAGAAAGAGAGTTTACTTGAAAAGTTTGTTAATACGGATGGCTAGTTCTACCATGCTTACACACATGTATTGATTAGAATGGAACATTACCAAATAAATTAGCACCGCAATAAGTTTTTACAATACTATTACTGTAGCTAATAATAGGTATGCAAAAACAATACAATAGATAAATCAATATTACAAGCAATGTGTGTGTGTGTGTGTGTGTGTGTGTGTGTGTGTGTGTGTGATCTTTGCATCATTGAAAGATTCCAAATATCTTCAAAGGTAGAAGTATTAATATGAAGATATTTGGAAGAAGACTTCTCTTTAATAGAACAGGCATATGTTTTATAGACTTTTATGTAGATATTTGAAAGAAAAATTCTTCTTAATAGAGCAGACATATGTTTTATAGACTTTTATGTACTAAGATTTGATAATTGACCCTACTAATATGATGCTTACATAACTTATTTTATTGATTTTTATAATGAAATGATATTAATACTCACGAGTATGATGTTAAGGTAGGCATAGCTTTTATATAGACTTTCTTATGAAAAGATTTTATGATAGCCCTACTAGTATGACGCTAATAACAACTGTCTGTCTTTCGACCGATGGAAAAAACTTGACTTATCTAATACACGCATTTACAAATGACTTGATTTTCATCCACCTGTCATTACTCTTTAGAAGCATTTCCGTCATACATAATTTCTTGCCCTATTGTTACGTTGCCGATAGTAATGTGGCCCTCTTTCGACCATCACAACAGACTCAACTTTTCCATTGCAGACGTTCACAAAAGACTTGACTTCATCCACCCATCATGGTCCACTCCAATGAACACACGAAAGGCTAAAGAAATCAAGTTCTAAACCCATAAACTCATAGCCTGTTTATTTTTTATTTAACTTCCAAGATATACCAAAAGAACTACATAGAAGCAATCATTGAGAAAATTATAAATGCCATGGTCATTGAATCGGCAATAGAGTATTTGTGTTAATTATTGTTAGTTGGACAGCTGTTATTTCTGACCCAGAAATAGCAGCACTATTTATGGGTAGCTTGGACAGCTGTTCATCCTTATCTATGAATAGCGGTTGTATTTATGGGTGGTTTGGACAGCTGTTTGTCCATTTGCCAAAAATTAGTAAATGGTTATTATTTACTAATTTTAGTGATTCCTTTTGGACACTTTGTAACCAATTTTATTATTGGTTGTCGAGTTGTCTTAATCTTAGCCGTTGGTTAGATTTAATCTCGGTCGTTGGTTTACCAACAAGAGTAGTATAGAAAGGGGTCATTGGGTCATTTGGTGTAGAAGATTTGGAGAAGTAGTTTGCAGTGTTAGCAAACAGTCTTGCAGTGTTAGCAAGGGCGCAGTGTTAGCGCAGGGATAGCAGTAAGGAATATCAGCAGGAGAAATTAGGAGGTTGTCGAAGTTCTGCCAGTGAGAGGCAAGGAATTTTGTATCTCTTGATTTTCTGAAGTTTAATATAATTTCTCATCTGTAGAACTGGTTTTTCCTTAGGGGTTTTTCCAAGGACAATTTCTCTGAAAATATTGTGTTCATTGTGTTGCACATTTCTTTCCATATTTTAAGTGAAGTTACAGTGGTGTTATTTTTCAATATTAGCTGAGAATTTGTTTTTAGCAGTTTAATAGTCATTTATGATAGGAGATTAATAATCAGTGACTGCAATAGTTTGATTTTTCACATGTCATTGTTAAGGGTAGAAGAGTTTTTCCCTAGGAAATAAATTTTGATCTCTTTAGATTTATTATTGCTTTAAACCCTTGAGATGGCTTCAGCTGGTTCGAGAGATCAGGACAGATTGGATGGTGCTTCAAATTTTGGTGTCTAGAAGGCCAGCATTTCTTTATTGTTGCAAGAGAATGGTATCAAGGATTATGCTACCAGTGGTGTACCTATACCAACAGATGCAACATAGCTTGCAGCATATAGGAAGGACGATGCCAAAGCGAGGAGGATTATCCTTGATGGTGTCAAGGATCATATTGTTCCACATATCTCGGAGCTAGATACAGCAAAGAAGATGTGGGACGCCATTCTAAATCTGTACTAGAATGCTACCACCAACAAGAAGTTGATTCTTAGAGAGAAGCTAAAGAATACCCGGATGAATCAGGGAGAAGACGTCACAAGTTACCTCACTAGGCTCAGACTTGTGAAGGATGAGTTAGCAGCTATTGAAGATAGCCCTAGTGATGATGAGCTAGTGAGAATAGCCCTAAATGGGTTTACTAAAAAATGGAGTGTCTTTGTTCAAGTTGTCAGTGGATGAGATACTTTACCGAGTTGGGATCGACTATGGACTGATCTCATTGAGGAGGAGTTTAGACTAAGTCTTGTCAATGGGGCCAACAAGAGTCAGAAAAATGAGGTGGAACAAGAGAACGTTGCCCTAGCGGGTAAAGGGAAAGAAAAGAAGGGATCTAGCAAAGGATCAAATTCACAAAGTGAAAAGAAGAAGAAGGATATTTCTAAGGTCAAGTGCTTTGGATGTCACGAGTTTGGCCACTATGTCAGTGATTTCCCAGAGAGGAAAAAGGGTAAGAAGCAGGTGGCAGCTTCAGCAAGTGCAGAAGAACTCTCCAGCAGAATGGAAGATGAGTTTGCACTCATAGCTTGTATGGTTAGCTCAACCTCATAGTGTGTTTGGTATATAGATAGTGGGGCGTCATTTCATATGATAGGAGTTAGAGAGTACTTCTCCAGTTACAAGGAGGAGGACACCAACATCCAAATTTCTATGGGAAACTTGTCCAAACTCAACCCTGTTGGGAAAGGGACTGTTCAATTTCAGAGGGAGAATGGAAAGATAATTCCTCTTCATGATGTGTTATATGTGCCAGGCTTAGGTATGAATTTTATTTCTGTATCTGTTCTTCAAGATAGGGGGTATAATGTACTCTTTAGAGGGACACATGTGTTGATTAAGCACAAGGATTGGAAATCACCCATAACTGTTGGAGTTAGGAGTGGTCACCTTTATAGATTGCAGTTTGATACTCCTAAGGCACTTATGAGCAACAATAATCCTAGAGATCTTGGAGAGCTATGGCATAGTAGGATGGGCCATATTCATCATGGAGAACTTAGATTGCTTCGTGAGATCGTGACAGGTGTTCCAGAGGTGAGCACAGAGCATGACAATGTATGTAAGGGATGTGTGTTGGGGAAGTTTGTGAAAGCATCTTTTTCAAGGAGTGACACTAGATCTAAGGGTGTTCTTGATCTAGTACATTCAGATGTTTGTGGACCAATGTCGACGAAATCTCTTAGAGGATATGAGTACTATGTTACTTTTATTAATGATTTCTCTAGAAAGACCTGGATATACTTCTTGAAGACTAAGGATGAGGTTTTCAGTCAATTCCAAGAGTTCAAGGCTCTTGTGGAGAACTCAACAAGAAAGAAGATAAAGGTTCTTCGATTAGACAATGGAGGCGAGTACAAAGGAAATGTCTTCCAGGAATTCTACACCAGAGAAGGAATCAAGAGAGAATGGACTGTTCCTTACAATCCACAGTAGAATGGAGTTGCTGAGAGGAAGAACCATTCTATATCGGAGGCAGCAAGAGCTATGCTACATGACCAGGACATACCCCGTTACTTATGGGTAGAGGTATGTAATACATCAGTCTACATTCAGAATAGAGTTCCACACAAGGTACTAGGGAAGATGACACTAGAGGAGGCTTTCACAGGGAAGAAGCCAGATGTTAGTCACTTCAAGATATTAAGGAGTTTGGCATATTGTTATATTCCTGGAGATACACATACAAACCTAGATTAGACTACAGAGGGTACTTTGTTGGGTACAGTGAGACCTCAAAGGCATATAGGATTTTCATTCCAAGGACTAAAAGAATTATTGTTAGACGGGATGTCAAGTTCATGGAGGACAAGGCATTCAGGAGATCCAAAGATTTGCCAGCAGATGATCAGAGTTAGCAGCCAACAGAAGCTCCAAGACCAAGTCAAGGGCAGCAAAGCTCAAGTACAATTACTAGTATGAGTGTAGACTTAGTTAGTGAAGATTCACAGAGTATGGAGCAACAGGTGCAATAGGAAATGCATCTGGAAGACTTAGAGGTTGACATTTCATCCTCTACAGTTGGTAGCAGAAATCATGTGGTTCCAGATACACAAAGGGATACTCAAGAGTTTGTGGGAGCTCCTAGGAAGAGTACTAGACAGTGAAGACAACCAGCCAAGTTCAATGACTATGTGGCATTAGTTAGTTAGTTGGTAGATAATGAGCCTTCTAGCTATCAGGAAGCTGCAGAACATCAGGTATGGTGAGATGCTATGGTTGAGGAATATTCTTCAATAATGCAGAATGATGTGTGGGAGGTAGTACCTAGACCAACAGATAGGGCTGTAGTTGGATCACGCTGGATCTATAAGATAAAGCACAGTGCAGATGGTAGCATCGAGAAATACAAGTCTAGGTTTGTGGCAAATGGGTTCTCTCAGAAGGAGGGAATAGACTATGAGGAGACATTTTCTCCAATTTCTAGGTATACTTCTATATGAGCTGTAATCTCACTTGCAGCACAGATGGGATGGCAGATCCATCAAATGGATGTCAAGACAGCATTCCTCAATGGTGAGTTGAAGGAGGAGGTATACATAGAACAACCTGAAGGCTTTGTAGCACATAGCAAAGAGACCCACGTGTGCAGATTGAAGAAAGCATTGTACGGACTCAAGCAGGCTCCTAGAGCGTGGTATGAGCGCATTGATACATACTTGCAGAAAATGGGCTTTGTGAAGAATGAAGTAGATGCTAACCTCTACTACTTGATGGTTAGGGGTGAGATTCTCATTCTTGTTCTTTATGTGGACGACCTATTTCTTACAAGTTCACTATGGCTCATAGTGGATTGCAAGAGGAACCTTGTGGAAGAGTTCGAGATGAAGGATTTAGGACTTATGCACTACTTTCTAGGCATAGAAGTGTGGCAGACAGATGGGGAGTTTTTCCTTGGTCAAGGGAAATATTGCATTGAAATCTTGAAGAAATTCGGGATGGAGGATTGCAAAGCCATGTCTACACCCATGATCACAAATTGGAAGAAGGTAGATACAACTAAGGAGAAGGATGTAGATCCCACTTTATATAGACAGTTGATTGGTTCGCTTATGTATTTGCTCAACACTAGACCAGATATAACATTTGCAGTAAACTCTCTTATTCAGTTCATGGTTGAACCAAAGAGAATGCATTGGATAGCGACTAAGCATGTGCTACGTTACTTGTGTGGTACAATCGAGTATGGGATCAGATATGTTCGAGGTGAAAGCATCAGGTTGATAGGCTATACTGACGTAGATTGGGCAGGAAGTACAACAGACAAAAGGAGCACTTCAGGGTGTTGTTTCAACTTGGGATCAGGAGTTGTATCTTGGTTCAGCAGGAAGCAGAAGTTTGTGGCTCTAAGTTCAGTAGAAGCAGAATACATAGCAGCTAGCATGGCAACATGTGAAGCTATATGGTTCCAAAAGTTGTTAGTAGCCTTGTTTGGTCAGAAGGTTGAGACTACTGTGATACATTGTGACAATCAGAGTTGCATCAAGTTGTCCGAGAATCCAGTGTTTCATGATAAGTCTAAACATATAGATATCATATATCACTTCATTAGAGATTGTGTACAAAGGGGAGTTGTTTGACTACAATACATACGTACAGATAAGCAGGTAGCAGACATTCTGATGAAGGCTTTGGGAAAGGCCAAATTTATCTTCTTCAGAGATAAGATGGGTGTCATGCAGAATAGCTTCCTCACTAAGAGGGAGTGTTAATCATCGTTAGTTGGACAACTGTTATTTCTGACCCGAAAATAGCAGCACTATTTATGGGTAGCTTGGATAGTTGTTCGTCCTTATCTATGAATAGCGATTGTATTTATGGGTGGTTTGGACAGCTGTTTGTCCACTTGCCAAAAATTAGTAAATGGTTATTATTTACTAATTTTAGTGATTCCTTTTGGACACTTTGCAACCAATTCTATTATTGGCTGTTGAGTTGTATTAATCTGAGCCATTGGTTAGATTTAATCTCGGTTGTTGGTTTACCAATAGGAGTAGTATAGAAAGGGGTCATTGGGTCATTTGGAGTGGAAGCTTTGGAGAAGCAGTTTGCAGTGTTAGCAAGGGCGCAGTGTTAGCGCAGGGATAGCAGTGAGGAATATCAGCGGGAGAAATTAGGAGGTTGTCGGAGTTCTGCCCGTGAGAGGCAAGGAATTTTGTATCTCTTGATTTGCTGAAGTTTAATCTAATTTCTCATTTGTAGAACTGGTTTTCCCTTAGGGGTTTTTCCAGGGACAATTTGTCCAAAAATATTGTGTTCATTGTTTTGCGAATTTCTTTCCGTATTTTAAGTGAAGTTGCAGTGGTATTATTTTTCAATATTAGCTGGGAATTTGTTTTCAGCAGTTTAATAGTCATTTATGATAGAAGATTAATAATCAGTGACTGCAATAGTTTGATTATTCACAATTTGTTGCTGGCAATTACTGTGATTATCTCAGCACATTCCTGTATTTCATTGGCAGTGAATGGTGAAGACACACTTGTCTTAGGGGCTTCGCTCACTCGTTATCAACCCCTAGTTTCCAAGAATGGAACGTTTGCATTGGGATTTTTCAGTCCGAGTGGAACGAATAATTGGTATATTGGCATCTGGCATGCACCATTTTCTCAGGGGGCCATTGTTTGGGTGGCCAACAGAGATAATCCTCTCATTAACAAGCCCGCAGTTGTTGGAATTTTCGAGGGATGGTCATCTTAGATTGCTTGATAGAAATGGTCTGTCAGTTTGGTCGACTGAAGTTGGCCAAAAAGCATCAAAAGCAGTCATAACGGACTCCGGTAATTTAATTGTGCTGGGTGAAGCCCTCAACGAGTCTGCGCTTGTTTGGGAGAGTTTCGCGCATCCCACAAATACATGGTTGCCTGGCATGAAGTTTTGGAAAAGCAGTACGAAGCTAACTTCCTGGAAGAGCTCCTCCGATCCTGGAAGTGGGTTCTTCTCTATGCGAATGGACACGACTCCAGGAAAGTCACAGTTGGTGTATGGTTTAACAACACCATTCCATACGTGTCCAGTGGAGAATCCATTGGAGAAAACTATTGTACCAAGTTTCCGTTCTTGCAAGCTGAGAAGGAAGTCAGAGTGTCATGTGTGAGGCTTTCCCTTTCAAGGATATATATTAATTATGTTATGAACCCTATGGATCATATGATCACAGGGCACTTTGTCTTAAATAAGAACGGTGAAGAAAAAAGCAAAAAGCCTTTGCAATTACCATTTTACTTTCTGCCGCCGCATCACTTCTTGCTTTATCGGCTCTCCTGTCGGGCATCTTTATTATGTGTAAACGTCAAAGATTGAGGAAGAAATACGTGGCAGAGGAGGTGCCAATGTCGCTCAAAAAGTTCAGCTCTAAAGAGATGCGCATGACAACGGAGAATTTCAAGCATAAGTTGGGTAGCGGGGCTTTCGGCTCCGTGTTCAAAGGAACTCTGCCAGACGGCACGTCTGTTGCGGTTAAGATATTAGAGGGTTCCACGCAAGCAGAGAAGCAATTCCATGCTGATATAATCACCACTGGCAGAATACAGCATGTGAATTTGGTCAGACTGTGGGGATTCTGCGTGGAACACTCACAAAGGTTATTGGTCTATCTCCATGAGGAATGTAGGGATCGCATCATTCACTGCGATATTAAGCCTGATAACATTCTGTTGGACGAGGACTTCAACCCCAAGATAGCTGATTTTGGATTGGCAAAGCTGGTGGGTAGAGATTTCAGCCGCGTACTGACGACAACAAGAGGAACTCGTGGGTACTTGGCCCCCGAGTGGATCTCTGGCCTGCCAATCACTCCCAAAGTGGATGTATTCAGTTTTGGTATGACGTTACTGGATATTATATCTGGTCGTAGAAATCTAGACCTAAAGGTGGAGGAAAGTAGGTTTTACTTTCCTACGCGGGCTTCATCTCAGATTCAGAGGGGGGACGTAATAGGCGTTGTGGAGGCAAGGATAGCGAGTGCGGCGGCTGCGCTGTGCATTCGAGACGATGAGAATGAGAGGCCGAGTATGAGTGAAGTGGTGAAGATGTTGGAAGGAACGATGGAGGTTCCTACGTCACAAATTTCGAGGTCTCTGCAAGTGTTAGTAGATCAGATAGATGACAACAATGATAGCCACAAAACAGTAGTCAGTTTCAACGGGGAAGGTGCATGGTAAATATCTATGTGAGGAACTTAATTCCGTGTTTCCTAATTAGGTGTTACTATTATATTCGAAGTTTCCAATCACACTAGGTTCGTTTGTTTGCTGAATTGACCTATAATTGGTAGGAACGCATTTTTGAAAATAAAAAATCTACTAAAAAAATCTTTCGTTTCAATGGGTCAGAATATGAGTTTCCAATTTTCAGATTTCTTAATTCTATTTTAAGAGGTGGAATTGGAATTGGAATTGTAATTAAAATAAATTTTTATTTTCATTTTTCAAGCTCAACAAAACCTAATTTCAAATTAATAAATTCAAATTATGCAACATTTGGTAATGCCATCAATCTTTGTTACGAAGAACATGTATTATATCAAATGGTTAAAGGCAAAAATATTATATACTAGTAATTGCATTCAAAAGAGGTATATAGAAATTTATATGTAAATTAATATCTTAGATGCATTGAATATATTTTAATAGAATTTGCAATATCTTATATATAAGATTTTAATATTTTGCATCTACTATTTTGAAAATAATCTTGATTTGAGATCAATTATTTATTTTCAAGTTATCATATTTCCCTTTAACAATTTTACACTGATTTTAATAAAGGTAAAATGATTAGATCTCTAAATGATAAAATTTTGACAAAAACAAATGTAAATGTATAGATATATAGATACATATACATACGTACATACATGTCTATATATGGTATTGGACTCCAAAGTCTCACCAACTCAAAATGAAGAAAGACAAGTCAATTAGATTGATTCAAGACTTACCAATTACACAAAGCATTGTTGAAGATTAGAAGTCAATAGGATATAATGTGGTGATGAATAGTGAAGATGACCATGATTTTGGATTTGATGGGGGTGGTACTAGGGTAATCCATCCTAGCAAATCATTGTATCCATGTGCAGTCAATGCTCTTTTGAATGCAAATATATTAAAAAAGAGCTATGTCAATTAACAAAATTATGTTTGCATCTTTTAGTGGACTAGGAGTTTGAATAATTATAAATATCAACAATAACAATGAGATATAGTATCAAAGAAGTTATAGGGTAACATTGTTACAATATTTGCAATAGTAGCTATGAACGAAACAAGAAACTTTGTTTATACAAGGAATCAATGTTATATCCCTAAATAAAGTATATGTTTGTATTATAGAAAATACCAATAATCATAGTGAGTTATAAAATAAAATAAATGAAAAGTGAACACATGTAAATATAGAATATTGTCTCAAAAATATACACTTTAAAATAGTATGAAAATTTAATTTTTCCTTATAGGATTGTATGCTATATAAAAATGAATAAGCCATATATAAAATCATTACATTTTTTTTTTACATGAAAATAAAACTAAAGTGGCATGGAAGAGACATCCTTTATATATAAACAAGGAAAAATGTGCTCTTGTATTTGAGGAATATACATTTGTAAAGGTACAAATGTCTTCACATTATACATATTCCAAAAGTAAAATATATCATAATTTATTTATGCTCCTCTATATCACCCAGTTTACAAACGTGTACTTAAAATCATTAACTTTAGTGTAGACATTTTCCTAGTCTTGGGTGAGTATACTACCCAGTCAACAAGGATTGTGCTACTTGTATATTTAGGTACTCAATATCAAAGAAATATTTTTAGAGATCACCACGACTATGTAAATCATAAGAGAGATGTTTAGACTTATTTTATTAACCATGGAAGAGTATGAACGCAACATTGTTGAAAACAAAATGTTTGTTTTTTTCTCTTATGTGTGTCATTATAGAATATTAGTTATCAAGATTTGTACTGAAATGATCTAAAAATAACAATACATAAATGGTGGATATGTTGTAGAGTGCAAGTTGCATGTTTGAATTGAATGTTCAATTTATATAGAAGAGTACATGATTTATAAAGATTTATACTTGAAACATGTTGTCATGCATAGATAGTGTTTATGAAAATACTTAGCTTTCTTAAAAACTTAGCTAAACTTTGGTCATGTAAGTATTTGACTATCTCGACATCATTAAATACCATTTGTATTGATCATTGTATTGCATTAGTCAAGGAATACCAAAAAATGTAGTGGAATATGGAAATAAATTTCTTTCCAATCTACCTCTGTCTTCATGTCATATGGATTGGAATTTACCTCATGATTAAATCCTATCTCTAAAAAATATAGGTTGTACAACTACTTTTCCCATGTATATAATAATACTTGGCCCACATCTTTAATCTAGAAATTGTACATACACTTAAAAAACTTTGCAAATACTAACAAAACCAAACTAGTAAAACAAAATTGCATATTTTAGAGGAATATCATATGATTATTATTGGGAAGAAGAACACACACAAATACAATGCTAAAAATTGAATGCGTACTTGTTTTCAACAAAATGATCTTCTCTTTATAAAGATATTTTATTGTTCCCACCAGGTTTATGTCTATTAGAAAAATGGTACAAGGCTTTTAGTAGTTAAAAATATTCTCAAGAATATCAATATATGTATATTTACAAAAAAATGGTAAAAAAGGTTAGGACTCCTCCATGTTAAGGAATAGTTTCAGTCGGATCTGATTAGGAAATACCAGTATATGTAATATATAGTTGATTTTATTTGTATACAAATCTCCATAATAATATGTGGCAATACCCAAATTGGGTACATGCTTACTACAACTAAATCTCATTATAAGATCCCCTAATACCATGTAATCTCATGGTCATATCATCGTTGACATTCATTATTGGTTAGATTAACTTCCATCATCGTGTAACAAGAAATGTTTCAAGGTTGAGATCTGACATTTCACAATATGTGTTACATACATAGTAAAGGATATTAATCATTGAGTATTGCCCTGAGTTATCGGGCTTGAGTATTAGTCAAAGCTTATTTTGAATAGAAACATCCACATAGGGACATGACCCTATGTGGATATCACAAAGATAAAAGTCAGTTTCAATCCTTCTTATATAAGATATATAAAAGAGACATTAAAACTACCTTGCATATATATTGAAGTTAAAGATATCAAGGAATAAAATCTGATTATTCTACCATAAGATCTCATATTCCTTAACATGGTATCAAAGCCTAGTTTGTAGAATACTTGTATTAAACCAAATATGATATTTTCTTCAAGATCACTAAAATATTTTTGAATCCATTCAACAAATAAATCATGGTGAATAATATTAGAGTTGAGGATAGAATGAAAGACACCTCAAATTTTATTTCATGGAAAATTCAAATTATAGCAATACTTGAAGAACTTGAATTGGATTCATTCATAAAAAGAACACAAGAAAATGCATGTAGATGAATCAAAAAAGACAACATGGAAAATGCATAATAATAAGGATAAGAAAATATTCATTGATGGAGTTAAAGACCACATTCTTCTATCAATGGCAAAACTAACAACTTCTTATGAAGTGTTCAAAGCTATTCAAAATACAAATGAAATAAACAATAAGAGCATATTGCTTACCTTAAAAAAACAACTCATAAAGATAAAACTAGATAAAGGGGATACAATTTCATTCTATTTCTCAAAAAAATTTAAGTTAAGCAACCAAATCTCTACTATTGGAAATAATGTAGATAATTTGGAATTCAAAGAGTAAAATGAAGTTCTATACAAATTTAAAGAATTCAAAGCCTTAGTTGAAATAAAATTGGCAAAAGGATCAAAATTTTAAGATTTGACAATGGAGGAGCATACATCTCCAACAACTTTAAATAATTCTATATATAAATTGTGATTAAGAGGGAGTATACTATACCATTTAATCTTCAACAAAATGGAGTAGTAGAAAGAAAAATAGAACTACCATGGAAGTAGCTAAGGCAATGATGCATGATCAAAATATGCATACAACATTCTATGTCAAAGCATCGAATACTACAATATACATTCAAAATAGATGCCCTCATGAAATTCTAGAAAATACAACACTTGAAGAAGTCTTCTCAAAGCACAAACCTAACATTCAAAATAGATGCCCTCATGAAATTCTAGAAAGCATAATACTTGAAGAAGTCTTCTCAAAGCACAAACCTGATCTAAGTCATTTAGGAATCATCAGTTGTCCTATATATATTCATATTACTAAGGGGGAAAATAAAAAACACTAGATCCCTTAGGAAAGAAAGACATATTTGTTAGCTATAGTGATTCATCCAAAACCTATCGAGTATATGTGCTAGAGTAAAGGAAAATTAAAATTAGTAGAGATTTCAAGCTTGACAAAGATATTGCATAGAATACTTCTAAAGATATAGAATAACCTAATGGTGATTCCATTCCTAAGAAAAATGAAATTTCTATGATTGAGAGGGAGAGTGGTACAGAAGATAATGGACCCGCTACACCTAACCATAAGGATAATTCAAACTCACTCAATAAAAAAAGGCCATTACGGGCAAGAAAAATGTTTGAAGAAAATAATGTGGCCCTTGATGAAATCATTAGAGAAACCAAGAAGAAGAGAAACCATTCATGTTATGAGGCTCATATAAATTAGATTAAAAATTTAGAACCTTTTGGTTTTGAAGAAGCCCAACAATCCCAAGCCTAGAAGGATACCATAATTGAGGAATATCAATCTGTATTAGAAAATAATGTTTGGGATACTATGCCAAGACAAAAAGGCAAATCAATTATTTCTTCAATATGGTTATTTAAAATCAAACGGGCACTTGATGGTCATATTGAAAAACACAAAGTTAGATTTGTGGCCAAAGAATTTTCATAGAAGGAAGGAATTGATTATAAAGAAACATTTTCTCTTTTTTCTCATTACACATCTGTTAGAGCCATAATTGCAATAGCTATGTCCAAAGGTTGAAAGGTACATCAGATGGATGCAAAGATGACATTCTAGAAGAAACTCATTAATGAATAAGTATATTTGGAACAACCAAAAGGGTTTGTTATCGATGACAAGAAATCACATGCATGCAAACTAAAGAAATCTCTCGATGGTCTTAAACAAGCACCCATGTCATGGTATGAGAGAATAGATAGTTGCCTTGTCAAATTAAGGTGCTCAAGAAATGAAGTAGATCATAACATATACTTCAAGAAATCAAGAGGATATGTTAATACTAGTTCTCTATGTTAACGATCTTCTAATAATAGGAAAATACCACTTTATTGTTAAATGTAAGAAAGACCTCATATTTGAATTCAAAATGAAATATTCAAGTCTTCTAAAATACTTCTTAGGATTAAAAGTAAGACAAAAGGAAGAATATACTTTCTAAATTACCAAGGGAGGTATACTATTGGCATACTGAATAGATTTGGCAGATGGACTACAAATAATTATCCGTACATATGGAGACACATCTTCATAAACTCAAAATTGAAGCACATGACTCTAAGACCATTGATCCTTAATATTATAGATAGATAATTGGGTCCTTAATGTACTTGGTGGACACATGTCCAAATATTTGTTATGCTACAAAAAATCTAAGTTAGTTTATCTGTGAACCTAAGAATATTCATCTCATGGCAGCAAAACACATTTTGAGATACCTTGGAGGCACTATTGTACTTGGTCTAAAATATGAAAAAGTTGAGTTACATCTTCATGGATTTTTAGATTCTTATTAGGCTAGATGTTCTACTAATCAAAAGAGCACTACAAGATGTTTTTTAGTCTTGGATCTACAATGATATTCTAGTTTAGTAAGAAGTAATCTTCTGTCACTCTAATTTTCACCAAAATAGAGTACATAAATGCATCAATGGGAGCTCGAGATGTAATATGGTTAAGGAAGTTACTAGATGGACTATAAACCTAAAATTATACATTGTGATAATTGAAGTCATATCAAACTCTCAATAAGTCCAGTCTTGCATAACAGATCCAAGCACATAGAGATATCGGTCTACTATGTCAGAGATATGATAGATAATGATGTAATCAAGTTGGAATATATCAGCATTGAAGAATAGCTTGTTGACATATTCACCAAACCTCTTGTAAAGTTAAAAGTGGATTACTTCAGATGAAAACTTGGTATGAAAAAATTGTAGTTAAAACTGTAACTCCTGAGACCAAAAATCTTAGTTTTGTGTAATGTGTGTGTGTGTGTGTGTGTGTGTGTGTGTGTGTGTGTGTGTTCTTTTATGTCAAAAGAGTTACTATTGTGCACATGTGTTTATTTTTGGAAGGATGAAAATATTTCCTTTTGTGAGATGCTAGGTCTTTATTGTGAGCTGAAGAGTTTAACAACAGATTAACTCATTATCATAGACTTCATTAACTTTTTGTCCTAGAAAGTGCCAAAGAAGTATGATAACAAAAGTATCATGGTTGAGTTTATTAAGTTGTTGTGTCAGATTGAGCTAGAAATCCTGATACTACTCATGTTACTTTTTGAGTTCTTGATCCGTTGTCATGTTAGACTATATTAACTTGTTGTCTCATATTATGAAAAAAGCCATGACGATAAAAGAATCATGATAAACTACCTTAGTCCTAGAATCAGCTAGAGATCATGATACTAATTATGTTACTTTTGAGATTGACATAAATTATTTGGTAGACTACAATCATATATTTAATTTAATTTTTGATAGAAGTAATCTTTTTTCAATCTAAGTTTCACTAAACTAGAGTACATAGATGCATCAATGGGAGCTCAAGATGGAACATGGTTAAGGAAACAACTAGTTATATTGTAAACCTACAGTTATAAATTGTGTTAATTGAAGCCGTATCAAACTCTCAATAAATCTAGTCTTCCATAACACATCTAAGGATATAGATATATTGGTCCACTATGTCAGAGATATAGTAGACAAGGGTTTCATCAAGGTGGAATACATTAGCACCAAAGAGAAGCTTGCTGACTTTTGCAAAATTAAAACTAAATTACTTCAGAGGAAAATTTGGTATGATAAAATTGTCGTTATAATTGTATCTCCTGAGACCAAAAAATTAGTTACACACACACACACACACACACACACACACACATCTATGTGTGTGCGTGTGTAGGTGTGTGTGTTCTTTTATGTTCAAAGAGTTAATATTGTGCACATGTGTTTATTTGTGGAAGGATGACGATCTTTCATTTTGTGAGATGGTAGGTCTTTATTGTGAGGTGAGGACCTTAACAATGGGTTGACCCATTATCACAAACTTCATAACTTGTTGTCCTAGAAAGTGCCAAAAGTGTATGATAAGAAAAGTATCATGGTTGACTTAATTAATTTTTTCCCCCAGATTGAGCCAAAAATCATGATACTACTCGTGTTATTTCATGAATTCTTGAATCATTGTCATCATTAGCTTGATGTCTTGTACTATGACAAAAACAATGATAATAAAAGAATCATGACACACTACCTCAGTCCTAGAATGAGCTGGAGATCATGATACTAATTATGTTGGTTTTGAGATTAAGGTAAATTATCTGATATATACAATTACATATTTTATTTTATTTTTTATAGAAGTAATCTTCTATCACTCTAATTTTCATTGAAGCAAAGTACATAGATGCATTAATGGGATCTCAAGATGTGGTATGGTTAAGGAAGTTATTGGTTTGACTATAATCCTATAGTTATACATTGTGATAATTGAAGTTTTATCAAACTTTCAGTACACTAATCTACTATGTTCGAGATATGATAGATAAGGGTGTCATCAAGTTGGAATATATCAATAATGAAGAGTAACTTGCCAACATACTCACCAAACCTCTTGCAAAGTTACTTTAGAGGAACTTGGTATGATAAAATTGTAGTTACAATTTAAACTCCTAAGAACAAAAATATTAGTTTTGTGAAATATGTCTATGTGTGTGTGTGTGTGTGTTCTTTTATGTTCAAAGAGTTACTATTGTGTACATGTGTTTATTTGTGGAAGGATGATGATCTTTCATTTTGTGAGATGCTAGGCCTCTATTGTGAGGTGATGAAATTAACAACTTGTTGAACCATTATCACAGACTTCATTAACTTGTTGCCCCAAAAAGTGCCAAAAACATATGATAACAAAATTATTATGGTTGACTTCATTAAGTTTTTTCCCAGATTGAGCCAAAAATTGTGATACTACTCATGTTTCTTTTTAGTTCTTGATCCATTGTCATGTTAGACTATATTAACTTGTTGCATTGTACTATGAGAAAAAACCACAACAATAAAAGAATAATGATAAACTACCTTAGTTCTAGAATGAGCTAGAGATCATGATACTAATTATGTTGTTTTCAAGATGAAGGTAAATTATTTGCTAGACTACAATTAGATATTTTATTTTATTTTTGATATATGATTGATAATGAGCATATTGTTATTGGCAAAATTATTATAGGAAATTCATCAGTTCTTCCCTCACTAAGAGGGAGTGTTGAAGAATAATTTCAATTAGATCTAATTGGGTAATATTAGTTTATGTATATATCTCTCTCTCTCTCTCACACATTTACACACACACACACACACACACACACACATGTATATATATATATACATACATACATACATACATACATAGATACATACATACATATATATATATATATATATATATATATATATATATATATATATATATATATATATATATATATATATATATATATATATATATGCATATGCATATGTATATGTATATACAGATATACATGTGTATATACATACATATATATATATATATATATACATATATACACATACATATATAAATATACACATACATCTATATATATATATATACACACACACACACACACACATATATACATACATACATATGTGTGTGTGTATTTTAAGTCAACTATACATTTATTTTATTTTGCAACACATTCACATTTCAGGATTTTATAGAAAACTTGTGAATTGAACTTCATTATATCTTCTAAATCAAATTAGTAAGGTCATTGAAAATGAGATGAAATATATAAGTATCTGAATTGATAAACCTAACTATCACTTTGTACCCACTGCCATAGTTTTATCTTGGAAGGCATTCTTAATCTTTAAGAGAAAAGAATGTTATCAATTGGTGTATGGATACACGAATTCAACAAATGGAACAAAAAGAGAGACATGCATGCACTACACTTTGGAACAATACAACTACAATCAATGCGAAGTGCAAATATGCCACTTTTACCACAATGGACTTTAGAAAATACTATTGCTATGCATGTCTTGAGAAATATTGGGATGGGTGATCTCTTGGAAAGTCTTACTGTCAAACGATTTCTTATCCCATGTTTTTTCACTAAAGTGCACTAGAAGTTGATCTCAGAGACAATAGAAGCACATCCCAAGTAATCCTGAGCCACAGTGGGGACAAAACTTAGACAAACCCAATGCCACACCTTGGATATGCATGGTGTTGCACCTTGAGTGCACCAGACTATGCTGAGAAACTTGAGTAGCACTTGGACAAAAGAAGGTAGCCAAATGTGCAAAACAAATAGACTTGGGAGAGTGTGGTTGGATGAAAAACTTGAAACTTCACCAACCTTGACTCACCACTTTGATAAAATTGCAAGTCAACGGTTACACTAGAAACCCCATACACTAAAACCATACTTAGTTGTTGGACAACAAAATGTGGCAAGAGGTGCACTACAAACCCAACTTAGCAATTAGAGGAAAAGCTTTGGCCAAAGGGGCTGACCGTATATCCAAGTTTTCACTTGGAATAATCTAGCCAATGCAACAATTGGAAACCCCACCAAACTTGACTCAACACTTGCTATCTAGATTTAACTAGTTTTTTGAGTCAAACTCATTGAACCTTGTTTCATGAGCCACTTGTTGCAAGATTGTTAAGTGCTTCATTCCTTCTAACGAGATATGGGTTCATTTGAAGTACTACTCATAAAACAAAAAAATTGATTAAAAAAACTACACAGATGAATCTTAATAAAAGTAAGGCATCTCTTACTTATCCCTACAAATCATAGCATACATTATAAATATATCTTATAGCTCTTTTGGGCTGAGTTTAATATTTGAATTGTAGTTTTGAAGGCCCCAACTAGTCTTGATTTGGGTTCATTAATCTCGCATGTAGAGTTTTGTCTCTTAACTTTGTATTTTGACCTTTGTACTCACATAAAAATTGAAGGTTTGTGTACACTAATGTTACATAAATGTTCATCAAATAATTATGAATATTCTTCTAGCTCTCGCTGAAATTTGTTTAATGGGAAGTTTAATAACAGAGTGGAAGTGCATCAACTCACAATAGCGAAATTCCGCTTCCAAGATGGATATAGTTGTACCAAAATATTAGTTAGGGTGAGAGAGGCTTGAACTCTTGACCTTAGGATTACTTAACTTCAGCTATGAGACCTACGTGCTATGCAACTGCGCCATGTATATGTATGTATGTATGTATCTATGTATCTATGTATATATATATATATATATATATTTATGTATACATACATACATATATAAATATACATATATACATATGTACGCACGCACACACACACATATATGTATGTATGTATATATATATATATATGTATGTATATATGCATATATATATACATATACACATACATACATATATATATATATATATATACATATGTATATGTATATGTATATATATGTATATATACATACATATATATATTTGTATATGTATATATATGTATATATATACATATACATACATATACATGTATATATACATATATATCCATATATATGTATATATATTCATTTGATACAAATTATTGACATTAAACATGCATTTGATCCAAGATGATGTGTATACAAATCTCCATAATAATTTGTTGCAATACTTGAATATGGTGTTTTCGTTACACTTTTTTTGCCTAAAATAACACTGAACTATGAATTTTTGAGAAAAAATTCACTTTCAAATGCAAATTATCATTTAACAGTTAAGAATTTGAAGATGAAGTAAAAGATTCTTTTAGGATTTTCTATCTAGATTCTCAATAAATATATTTTATTTATTTTTTAATTGACTTTATTGAATATTTTTTTCTCCCACAAAAAATTGGTATGTTATCAAAAACCTTATTTTGAAAGAGTGATGTTTCTTTTGACACACATAACTTTTTTTCTAAAATAATTTTCAATTTGATTCTTTAAAATTTAGTTTTCTAACATCCATAGAAGGATGCATAATTTTTTTTGTGTGATGTCTCTTAAAATGATATAATTAGAGACTAATAATCTCAATGCGTGTAGGTTTAAATAAAGTCATATGAATTAACCCACTAAAGTTTCCCAGTTGTTAGACACAACTAGCAAAATTTTAGAATAGTAGCAAATGGCAATTTCTTTTTCACACAACAATATGGACAACTCTTCATGCTATGGATTCATAAGAAATATGAGTTCTTAGTATGATGTAATAAAAAAATCTAGTATGCTTAACTTCTAAATAAAGGAAACCTCATAGATCAGTCAATTTAAACATATTTCAATCTTGAATACCATCCTTGGGTAGTTCTCTATAGGTGATTGGAGTGCTCCCTATACAAGTTCAGATTGTATGGTCCAAACAAAGGCCTTATTTGTAGTTGTGTCTAATGCTAGTTAATGCCATTCCCAATACAACCAATAGAAATATTAGTCTAAGAACCCTTATTAACCTAGCCCTATTTTGTGTGTTTGACATTTTTTCAAACAATTTTCATGCAACGCAGGACTTCTGCTTTCCTTTTCTATCTCAATGCACAATTAAGAAGAACATGTAGAAATTCAAATACTAAATGCATAAAACCTAAATACCAAGTTTCTCAATGAAAGTTGACTTTATTAGCATTAGATCAAACGTAATATAGGTCTAATGCAATTGGAACAATAGATTAACATTTTAGGTTTGAAGTTAATTACAAATCAAAATAGACACAAACATACCTGAAAGCAAGGATAGAAAAATAATATTTGGTTCAATGTATGTCTGTGTGAAATGGTGACCAAAGTGATTGATAACAACATTAATCTTTCTTGAAGATTTGATATAAAGTGTTGACCTTCAAACCCTAGCTGAGCATTGTCCAACTCTCCCAGAATATACAAACCATTATACCAAAATCTCATAAAATATTCCAGCAATGATGAAAATATAGCTTCAGCAGTCTTGAAATTTATTTCTAGTCCATAAGCTCTTGTGAAAGCTTCTTGAAAATGTGATGCAGGAGCACTTGGGTTCTTAGCAATCTTTTATTAACCAAAAATATGTTTTCTCTTGTTTTTTCTAGTTTTCTTTATCTCTAAGCTTTTTTGGTTATCCTTTAGTCAAAATTTGTTGCTATTGTAAACCTTATGGTGTGTTTCTAAAGTTGTGTTGGACCTTTTTCTAAGATCACTCCTCAATCTAATATTGTTTTGAGAGATATTTGATAGATTCTTGGAGAGACCTATTTGTTCTACACATTTCATGGTGAGTTTGTATATTATGGTCTTCTAAAGTTATTTCTCCACCAGTAAAGCTCATTTGTACACATCTCGAGGTTCTTGGATCCTTAGTGGATATCCATATTGGATCTCTGTTCTTATTTCATTAAATTGTTGGAGATCCATATGATTTGGGTCTTGACTTATATTTATAGTACATTTTCCTATTCTTGGAGAATGTAGTTATTTAGAGGTTGACATATGACTTGTGCAACTGTATAAACTTTGGTAGTTGTTCCTAGTTTTGGGGCATTGCAAATGGAAGGATATGATTAGCTCTTCGAAGCTAGAAGCTAAAAAAATTCATTGTATAATCATGTCTATATGCTTGGTACATAAAATTTCATGTTGCAAATCCAATATAATTGAAATTACTAATAGTAAGAATGTTCTTTATTGTTTCCGTTGTGTTACTCTTGTTGCAAGGATTGGATAGATCTTATGAGGTCCCTGCTTTGCTATAGTTGTCTCATGATTAAAGTTACAATTATCTTTAATTCCTATGAAACTCTCCAAAGAGTTTCTAGTTGAAAACTTCAGCAATCTAATGATTAGCCTAGTAGTGATTTTTTGATGAATTGACAAGAAAGATGAATTTGGATTTTTGTCAAAACTACCAAGAGACTTCAAAGATTTTTGTTCTTAGATTTTTTGCGTTGAAAGCCAACCTCTCAAAATTCTTAGAGATAAAAATGAAATGCACCAAGTATATCCAAATGAGTTTGAAACTAGTCCTTTTATAGTTCTCCAAGAAAGCTTCCACAATTCCCATTTATTTTTCCCTCTCTTTAATTTTTCATATTTACTTGCAATTGGGACTAATAGTGAAGTGACCTCTTACATAATTTTTAGTTAATATATCACCACTTTATGAATTAATTTTAATATTTACCTTATATCTCCCTATATTAGCGCATATCTCCATAAAACACTTTATTCAACAATTTAAAACCTTGTGACTTCCTAGGCACCATAATAAAGGTGTCCCATCTTTAAATTTATTAAAATAACATTAAATTTAAACATTGGATTTAACTTTAATAATAATGTTATTTTAATTATAAATCTTTAGACTATAATTCACTATCAAAAAATAATATCTAGGTTCTTTTTAATATAAAATAAAAATAGAAAGCCATACATTGACCTCACTAACATTCCTCATTTGACTTTCTAAAAGTAGAAATCATGGCCAACAAATATTGGTAATACAAATCCCAAAAGTAAAGATATTGCTTGTTAAAGCTGAGGGAAGACCAAACTTTGACAAGGTACCCAAAATAATGGTTACTATAAATAGTGACTCCTAAAATAGTAAGTCATCACAGACTCTCGAATGATCAAATAATGTCAAATATGACACTAAAAATAGTAAGTCTTAAATAATTCGTCCAACATAACTTTAGCCAATACATCCTTTGAGCTCATTCGTATCTTCAAAAACCTGTTCTAAATCATTTGATGCAGTCCTTGAAAAGTACTACCAACCACTTTGTAAGAGGATCTGAAATCGAGGATATTACAATTTGCATTGAACTTCTTTTTGCAACCTACTCTCTTATGATTAGCATGAACAGTGTTATATGGGTCCATTTTTCTCAATCATTGAGCAATTTGTATGTGCTCTTAGTTTCCTAGCTGATACGTGCCTCTTCCCTTTCACAATGATTTGATTATGTAATGTATGAGACATATATAATGGTATGAAAAATCAATGCTTCAAATAACTATTGTGCAAGTGTAGGGGTTGTGTCCTACTTTGAAAGTATTTGAGGGTTGTGTCTAAGGTAATCATCATTCTTTGAATGTATTTGTGACATATCCAAAGCATGAAAAAATTACAATCTCTCCCTCCTTAAATTTTGTTTCCCTAGGATTTCTCAAGGATGTCAGCTTAAAAAACTAAATTGACCTAGAAAATGTTTGATCTAGGATTTTTATAGGTACCCTTATTAGAAAATTATGCTAAATGCTATTATGGTTTTTTGTCCAACATTGAAAGCCCCTAACGATGAAGAACTAAAGGTCCTATTTTAACTTGAAAGATGACTGATGTAAAAGTTGCGATTGAGGAGCAGTGCAAGGTATGGAGGAGGAAGGGTTCCACAATCATGACTAATGGTTGAACTGATAGAAGAAATAGACTATTGCTAAATTTTGTTGTCTCCTCATTAGGTAATTGTAGAACTTGTACTTACTACTTACTAGTAGCAAACTTTTGATTCAATTGATAAGTAGGAGATATTTTTTACAATTTTGATTTAGTGATTAAGTTTTTCAATTATGATTGTACTAAATTGACTTTCTTTCCTTAGGTGCCATAGTGTTTTTGAAGTAAATTGATGATTCAAGAAAAATAAGAAATTCTAAGTATTTGTTTGAACTATTTAAGGAAGTGTTGAAGGAGGTGGGTGAGGGAAATGTGGTGCAAATAGTCATAGATAATGCAGAATATTATGTTGATGCAGGTAAAATTCTTATGGAGAGGCACCACTACTTGTTTTGGACCCATTGTGGTTCTCATTGCATTGACCTCTTGTTGGAGGATCTTAGCAAGTATAGCTGGATAAAAATACGTGTAGAGAATGTAAGGAATATTTGTAAATTCATATATAATCATACTTGGGTTCTCAACTTTATAAGGAATTTCAAAAATAAAAAAGAGTTGTCTCATATAGGTGTCACCCAATTTGTAACAATTTTTATCACATTGCAATCTTTTCTTTAGTCAAAGGATGCTTCAAAATGCATCTTTGTAAGTGAGGAGTAGACTTGATCATTATATGCAAAAACCAATGTAGAAAGTGACATGGCTGAATGGAATTTTGATGACAGTATCTATTTCCAATCAACCATGGAGATTGTGGAGGTAATTTAATTTTCGGTCTTCATTTCAACATTTTTGTTCACACTTGTTTATGTTCATTGTTCATTTTTGAAAGTAGAACTTAAAGATTAATGTTTCCTCCTATGCATTTTCATATGCATTATTTTTGGTACAAAATGAATTTGATGGAGAGCAATATAAGCCTTGGTTTTGCCTTGTAATGATATTGTGATGTTCAATTGCAATAGTGATCATGGTTAAAGTTTGTAGAGCCTAGTCTTAGATGGATTTCATAGACAAATTATCAGCATTGAAGGAGGACAATAGAATCCTCAAGGAATCTGTCCTTTCTCCCACACATAAATACACAAAACTCAAAATTCAAGCTTCCACCATTCATTTTGAGGCATCAAATATTAAGCAACATGTTGGTGAGAGCTCTATTCAAGCTACAAATATTAAAGACATTAAAGAAATGTAAGATGAGCTTCCTAGTTGTCATAATGCACTGAAAAGAAACACTAAGACATAGTTAAAAACATGGGTAGAAGTTTGCAACAATAAGAAAAAATAGAAGCAACAACTTCATTTGATGGGTTTTCAGGAGCTTGTTCAATCCAAGCTTTTAGATGAACGAGCATAGAGAGCTAGGGAACTTAATCTAAAAGTTCATGGCCTCCCATCCTACATTGTAGACCTAATTGATAAGGTGTATGTCTTACTTCATGACCAGCTTGAACTTTCTAAGATTCTCATTGATAGAGCATGGATAGCATATGGCTGCACACTTTTTATCAGATTTCTTAATACATTAGATAAGCTACAAGTTCTAAGGGCTCTTAGAAAGTTCTTCCCTCTACCATCTAAATTCTATCTCAATGAGGATCTCACCAAGTACTAGGTTACTAAACTTAAGCATAGTCGATCTTTAGTTGCTACTACCCACCTTGAGGGAAAATGGGTAGTTATCTGCAACTTGAAGGCAATTATCAAAGATCATCCTACACCTAGTTAGGAATCTAGGTCATCCCCTAGGCCTAATGACACTCACTAGGTATGGACAGGATGGAGAGGTCCAACGACTCCTTGATCTTTCACTAGTGGAATGTTAATGGCACTATTTGGTTATTACCTAGTCTTTTTATGGATGGCATTAGAGATGTAGATGTTATTCTTGTTATTGAGATACACAAGAGCCTAAATTTTCCCCTTCCTACTTGAATGGTAATGGCACTATTTGGTCATTACCTAGTCTTTTTATGGATTCCATTGGAGAAGTGGATATTATTCTTGTTACTAAGATGCATGAGATCCTGACTTGTCCCCTTGCCAATATTCATGTGTACTAGTAGTTCTCTTTCCATTGGAATGAGGTTGAGTTTTTTGGGGGTGTTAGGGTTCAGGTGGGGTTTCCTACCTCATCTGCAATCCCCTCGTCAACCTGACTATTATGTATTATGATGACCTTGCTAGATTTGTGTTGGTATTTATCAAAGCCATACTAGACATAGATCTCTTCATTGTTGTTTTTTATTTCTCATCAACTACCTCTTTCTATATAATTCATAGCCCCAAGTGTGATCGATTTGGTGTCCTTCATGACTAGATTGAAAAATTCTCTACTTTTGGGAACTTGGTTATTTTAGAGGATTTCAGTTCCCATACCAAAGATCTTCAACTTACTTTTCATGATTGGTAGACTGACTCCCTTTATACTTTTGAGTCTAAAAGTGATAGAACTAGTTTACACCATTTCTTAGATGACATTGATGGCCCCTTGATACAGTATGGTAGAAACCTCCATCTTTGTGAGTCTTTTTCTCTTTTGGTTCTTAACAAGCTCCCCTACTTCCCTAGCTCTAAGTTATTTACCTGTTGGCCTCAATGCAGTAGTGCTAGTGTCATTCAATACATCCTTGCCTACACCCCCCTCATCCCCTTCATAAGTCACTTCTTTATCTCCCACATTCTATTGGCTAACCATGACATCCTTAGCCTCACCTTGTATCCCCCTCTCATCAACCCCCCTCCCACCCCTATCCTTCCCCTTTGCTTCCCCTCTATGCTTCTATCACCTACCCATACCACATTTTCCTTCATTGACGTTGATCGATGAAGATTTTGTGCTCTTTAGGCTGCTCCCTTTACATACTTGTGTTGTGCTTCCACAATGTATGACCTTATCTCCATGATAATTCAAGATTATACCATCCTCTCTTTCCTTCATTTCTCTACCACCCTTGTGGCTTGTCGCTCTCTCTCTATATCATGTCCCTAGAACCATTGGTTTGATGATGACTGCAAGTCCTTCCACTGTCTTATTCTCTCTACCTTCACTAATTAGGATCCCTCCTTCCACTAGGTCAAGCTCTCCTACCATAGCTTTATTCACTAGAAGAAGCATCCCATATACATTGAGGAGTGCAAGTCCCTCAGTTCTTCCCTACTGACCTCCTCAAAGCAATTTTGGTGCATACTCTTTTATGAACACTTTGTTTTCCCTGCTGACCTAGATTTCAACACCCTCATCTCCTACATCATACCCTTTATGAAATTCTTGGTCAACATCACTCTTAAATTCTACCCCTCCCTCCCCTCCTCCAATGCTACCTCTTCACCATCTCCACCATTTTTGAGGCCATTAGAGTTGTGAGTTGTAGCAAGGAAGCTAATGAGGAAGGGTTGTAGGTGAGTCTCTTCAAGTTGGGGACTTATGTTCTTGGTTTGTATCTTGATAATCTCTTCGATAGAGTGGTGTGTATCAGTTTTTCATTGTCTTGGTATCACATATTATCTACCTGATCCATGAGGTTGGGGTAGCCTATGATTTGGGGAAATACATGACCATTATGATTGGGTATATCTTTTCCAAACTCCATGCCATAGTCTTGCACATTATTATCACAAGGTAATTGGATAGATTAGATTATAGGGCTAGAGGCCATGCTAGTTTCCAAGATGATTTTCAAAAGTTACAAACCATATTCTCACCCTCAGAGCCATCATCAAGGAGGCTTGACACCACTCAAAAAAATTCTATTGCTACTTTGTAGACTTTCACAAAGCCTTTAATTCTGACCACCGCTCAGTGTTATTTTACAGAATTGAGGATATTGGGGTCTCTAAGGTTCTACTTATTTCCATCATGATACTTTATGAGAGGTTTATTGGCCATATTAGAACTCCCTTGGGCTTCTTTGATTTCATTGAGAGTTCTAGCAGGGTCAAGAAGGGTTGCCCGCTTTCTCCGTCATTGTTTAGCATTTACATTGACAAGCTTGAGTCCTATCTAAGGAGCTTCTCACTTCCCAAGGACAAGTGTTATCATCATCTAGTACATATTTCCATCTTTCTCTTTACTGATAATGTGGTTCTTTTCTCTTCCTCCTCTAATGTTTTACAATGTCTTTTGGATGGGTTAGCCTCCTTTGTGATTCTCAGCTGGTGGTGATCAACTTGAGCAAGAGTTGTGTTATGGTTTTCAATAGCTTTAAAACCTCTAATCTCCACTTATATTTTAGGGGTACTGAGATTGATATGAATTTAAGCTTCACCTATTTGTGCATCAAGTTGTTTGGGTCATGCTTTAGTTTGAGACTGACCATAATGCTACAAGTCGGTAAGGGGCCAAGTTCACTTTCTTTACTTGAGAGAAAATTCTTTAGACAGCATTACTAGGATACCATATCTCAAATGTATATATTAGACTCCTTGGTTTGACCTACTATCCCTATTAGCTCAACTGTCTGGGGGCTCTCCCTACTAGCCACTCATTGGGCTTTGGTGGAGAGTGTTCAAACTCTTCTTCTTTGGTGCCTCATTTGTTGCTAGTCATCTACTCCTACAAGTATTATCTTGGCCAAACTCAATACTCGCCCCTTCAAACTCTTCACAATATTTGATTTGGTTTGGTTACTCCATAGCCATAGGCACTTTGTGGACTTTGGTGATGGGAGATATATTTATTCCTACTTGGCCTACCACTCCTTAGCTATGATTGTAGCTTCAACCCCCCCTACTAGTCATGCTTGGTGTTGGTATGCTCAAGCCTCCAATCTCCTCCAATTCATGGGTATTGATATTGACCACCTTTCTCCATTTTAGAACTCCCTAGATGCTCTTGCTCATCTCCTCCCACCTTAGATGGAGTTGAATAAGATTACCAAGATGGATATCTATAGGAGGTATATGCAGGTGACTTGGGTTGAGTTTCCTTAGGGCCTCCACCCACATATGGCCTTTTATGCAAAGCACTATATTGGAATCGAGGATGGTATTATTGTTTGACATTAGTACTCTTCCCAGTGGTGGCCTCACATCTTATGTATCTAGTTAGGATCCTTTAGAGGTAGGTCTCACCGGCTCTGTAACCAAATAGATCACCAAATCAAAAAAGATGAGAGAATTCTAGTGTTGAGACATGAGTGTGGCTAAAACTAATATCCATTTCCTATTATATTATCTAGTTTACTATAAGATTCAAGGGAGGTTCTATTTCTTATTGAGGGAGTGTACATCTATGTTCTCCTTCAGATATAATGATCAACAATCTCTTGCTCTCTATCTCCAAGAGACCTTCCATCTTCAAGATTCACTCTTTAGGAGTATCCCCCCTTTAGATGTATGTCTCTTCATCTGCTTATCACTTCCTTCTTCACTTCACTTATCTCTCCTAGGGGAATCAAGTAGTTTAAGAGCTCATCAACTTCCACTCACATCGGATTGGTGAAATTGAACAAAGATTACACATGCATGCACCATCAACGAAAATGACCCTCCTCTCTCCATTAATGGGTTTAGACTTCTCTGCACAAAAACAATGTTTTGAGCTACTTTTTGATGACTACAAACTACTAGTTGCTTCCTAGTTTTGAAGTCTCTCTTGTACAATGTTGTTCCTCTTCATTTATTTCTTTCTCTATTTTTTTCCTTTTCTTGAACACTTTTTGTTGGTCTTGTTTCCTTCTAGCTTCTATGTGTTCTTTTAGTCCCTTAGGCCCAATTTTGATCGCTTGTTGGACATTAATAGTTTATCTTATCTTATCTTATGTACTTTCACAATTATTATAGTTTGTAGAGCCTCTTGTTGTTCTCCCATGAATTATTGATGGAGACAAGCCTACAATGGGATACATTTATGAGGACATGGATATGGTTAAAGAGGAAATTATAAAATTTTATTCAAGGAAGTGGGATAGATATAGTCTCATATGTATTGTCATTGATTAATGATGTCACAATCTACTTTACAAGCCTATACATGTAGCTGCCCACTTCCTTAATCCAACATTCCAATTTAGCCCAAATTATAAGACTGATGATGACATGTAGTGGGCTCTATGATGTTGTTGAGAGAACCTCACTAGATGAAACAATTGGAACATATGTAGTTTGTAAGATAGTACAAAGAGCTTGACTAGCTCTATCTAACTAAGATGAAGATTTTTTTTTGGGTTTTGTGTTTTTTCTTTTTCTTTTTCGGAATTTTGATGATATATATGATTTTTATGTTTTAAATTTTTTTAAAAAAAAATGTATATGGATAACTGATAATGCAATATTGGGAACTAATTACAATAGATAATCAACTTCTATTTAACTAATTTGACTATTTATACATTTAATAATGATAGAAACTAAAATTGTAATGAATTCAATTTATTTTAACAATGGAGAAATTCTATAAAATGCAGAGTAGGTAGCCTGAATGAAACAAGTTTAGCCAACTACTCCCCTAAAATCCACATGACTCCTAGCTAGTCTTGGTAGTTTATTCAAAGACATATTGTGTTGCATAAGATTTACATCCCTGGATTTAAAAAAAATTCATATATGAGTACTCCTAATGGACCTTTTAAAAATGATTTATGTCTAGGATTCAAAGAGATTAAGTAGTGTCTCTTAGTAGGATTCCCTTTGGACATAGTTTCCATGGTCTACCTCTTTTTCTTGAGAACTACTCCTATCTGAGGCTCTTTGCCTCTACTTGGACACTTGCTCCTATGTAGTGTCCATGCCAGTGTAACACTAGTATTGAGGTATGTCAGGATGACTGAATGTCATGACAAGTTTTTAGGATTAGGGTACAATGAGCCTCATTTTTGGGATGGAAAGGGGATGGTTAGGGGATAATGACAAAGGGAGGATGGGGCAGGGATAGGGTTGTTATAGTATACACATAGAATAAATTCTAGTTTTGAAATGATTTTCAACATAACACACTAAATTAAAATACTTGAACATAGCAAAAATGTAACACAAACTAGAACCATTGAATACTCAACATAGTAACATATTACGTACCCAATAGTAACATATAAAGTTCCATTGTTGAAATCTATCAAGGTTTTTCTTGATAAATTATTCCTTGAATGTTCACAGGGTTTCCCTACTCATCTAGGCATTCCATTGTCTTTGCAAGACAATCTACCTTTGCCTTGTGCTCACTAAGCCAATTTATGTCCATGATAATATTATAGGACCCTAGAGGTGCTACATACAAATTAGCCTCCATAGAGAAATTCAGGAAGTTTACTTGAGCCTAAAATAAACATTGATTTACTTGAGCCTTTGACTAGTTTTGATATTCAACAGTCCAGGTTTTCATATATGTGGCTCCAGTATCAATTAATATAGAGATGGGGTTTCCATAAATCTCACCTAGGGTTTCTATGGGGCCCAAGTGTTGTGATACCTAGCAGTTATCCAAGACTCATGGATCTTCAGTTGAAAAATGGCTTGCTAAGGAGGTAGGGAGTTGTGTTTTATGGTTAGAGGTTCCTTTATTAGGACATTGGTTTTTGCATTGTTCTTTGTCATATGTGGAACAATCCTTAGTCGGTCCCTTCCTCTCATTGTCCTCATTTCCATTGTTATTGCTGAAATCTCCTTTAGATTCTTTATTATTATTTCCCTAGAAACTAGATTTGTTGGACTTCAATTTTTCAAAGCTCATTTTGTGAGCCCAAACTCAGAACTGGTGGCATTCCAATTGACCTTTATTTTGTTGTCTCATATGGAATCATCCTTACTAACCTTGTGTTCCTAACAAATGACCCTTTTAAGGGCCTTTTCCATGGTTTGTGGAGATAACACATCTATTACTCCCCCAATTATGTTATTTAGCCCCATAATAAATTTCCTAACTTTGAGGTTCCTATCCTTCTAATAGGCAAGGACATATTGCAGTAGTGGGGTGAATTTTTCCTATTATCCATAAATTGTTAGGTTCTCTTGCTTGAGGTTCTAAAATTCTAACAAATTTTTATCATAAAAAGTTTAGGGTAGCCATTAGTTCTTGAAGATGCTGACAAATCTAGCCTAGATGATGTCGATAGTCTTGATGTTCAATTCTATCTTGGTGTTTCCCCACCAAGTAGCTACTTCCCTAGAAAGATGGTAGATTCCTCAAACTACATTAGAGGATTTAGAGAAACTTTTGATCTCAAAATACTGTTTCATTTTTGTCAATGAAGCCTCAACAACTTTGTTGGATTCAAATCTAGAAAATCTAGGGGATTTAATCTTCTTAATGTTGGTCGATAGATTATAGACTATCTCCTATCTCTTTTTCTTTTCAGATGGTGTTTGAGGAGATCTAGTTTTGTATGCACTATGTGAAGATAACTCTTGCTTAGTTCTATGATGGAGGAGTAAGTATCCTCCTATCCTTTCCCAAGTTGAGTTGCTAAAGTATTCATTCATTTATCCATGTTTTCCATCCTAGTTTGAGTGTCCTAAAAGACTTTGACCAGTAGGTCTGTGGGATTTGGAGGGACGAAATTCTAAGGAATGGTCCAACTAGACATCTCATTCTCTATGTTGTTTCTATTGTTTTCTATTGTGTTATTTTTTTTTAAAATATACAATTGGTTCATTTATCAATATTATGTTCTCATACATAAACTCATAGAGAGAGAAGATACGATCATATTTCTCAAAAACAATTAAATACAAAATGCCATTTTTTCTCATTATTCTCCAAAAAAAAAAATAGAGATTTTTTGCAACTAAAACCATATTTATTTATAAAATTCCTCCCTCTTCTGAGGGTAGATAGAGATACTTTATCAAAAATTCTTAAGGAAAATAGACACTTTATTCCTTGATATCCTGTCTTTTTCCTTCCTTGGGAATTTCCTGCCCTTTACAAGGTATATGATAGATCATAAGTAGGTTCATTTTTTTGGCATTCAATTTTTGAATAAGTTTGTTTCTCATAATTTCCTTCCTAGCAAGACTCCACCCTTCCTGTTTCTTCTTGATCTGAAGCAAAGCATAAGATAGAGCTTCATCATCCTTTGGTATAGTACAATATGAGTAATAAATTTTTAGGATATTCTTAATTAGAAAGAAGAATATAGGATGTTGGGTTTTCTTTCAAGGAGTGATTTGGGTGTGCATCTTGTTTCTATTTTAATATTACATTTTTAGTTTTCTAAGCAAGACTATGATGAGCCCAAGTTTCAGTGTCGAACCTAGAGCTCTGATACCATATGCAACATACTAATTTTTCCCATTTCTAAATAAGAAATTAATTTTAAAAAAAAAAAATAATATCTTTTATATTTACATGAAAATAGCTATAACAAGTACTCTAAGTATTCAAATGAAAGGGATCAAGGGTTATGACAAATTATCAAAATCCTAGTCCATTGAATAGAGTAACTAACTTAACAATATTAACCAACTGACATATATTCAACTAAAAAAGTACATGCATACACATGAAGTACTCATTAAAAATGAGATAACTTGAATCAAAATCATATCTTTGCCATGTGCAAGTATTGACATCTAGTGGATAGGAGAAGCATTGTTAGGGGCTTAACCTCCAAACTCCAGACCCTTAAGTATTTCCACACAATCTCAACTAAGAAAGTCTCTACCTACACAGGTTTAGGAATGGGATACCCCTACCCTTCCATTGAGCATCCTGGTTTTAGAGTGTTGGCTAGGAAACCAACTAGGCTATGGAGTCATTCCCATCAACCCATCTATCCAACTACTAGCAACCTTGACCTCTAGTGATCATAGCAATAGGTATGCACTAAACCTATCTTGACCAAGGATTTCAATGGATACTATGTACTTGATCACTCACTGCTTAACTTGACAACAAGATTAATACCACTTGATCATCATGAGATAACTCATTCTATAATTTTTTTTAAAGTTCATTAACATTTTACTTTTCTTTCTAATTAATTCCTCTTATCTTGCAAGTATAACTTATTGTTCATTTACTATCTCCCCACACTCTTCATCTCAACCTTGCTAGTCATCCTTGATGAATCTTAGTGTGGCTATATCCTTGAACAATCATGTTTTATCACAATCAATTACTTTCTTCTCAACCTAGGCTTATGATAGATATTTACATAATGATTTCATTTTATTTCTTATCAATTCCTTAGCTCACTAAGAGTGTCTTCTCTTATCTCAGAGGCATATTGAAGATGCCCTAGCATAAGTATTGGATGAGGTTGAAGATCATTCCAATGTAAATTTTAGTATTGAAAGAACAATCATAAAAATATGCAATAGATAACTTTGATCCTTATGAATGTTTTATGAAAATAAGCTTATGTAAATGAGGCATTCAATTCAGAGCTAGTATGTTTGGCTCTATCTACCATATCAATGTTTCTTTCAAAATTCTAGTCTAGAGTTTTTAGATCGTTTTAATATAACACAAAAATGATAAAGGAAATTATAGAAGGAATGCATGACCTAATAGATATATTATCACCCTCAAGTGCTAATGAAAATTGGAATGCTTGGTATTGCTCCTTGCCTATAGATTCTAGCAATACTTGAACAAATGAATCATGGTCGAGGAGAAAGTTGATTATGTAAGGAATTATAGGTACCAACCCATGACACTATAGGTGAAATATCTAAAAAGAGTCAATGAGATATGAATGCTAATACCAATGTGGAACATGACACTAATTGTGTAGTTTGTAGCAGAGCTTATGTAATATGAGAAATGCTAAGGAAAATATGGTGAACAACATTGCATGTGCAAATTTTTAATAGAGTAATATGAAAATTCTATTGTAAATATGGACCGCACGATATGAATAAATTCTACAGATGGTAAAATAAATCACCAAAAGATGGCATATACAAATGTCCCCCACTAATATATAATGAACTACATAAAAGAGATTGTCTTCATTCTTTTGCAAGTATGCTTGACTAAGACCAAGATAAGAAAGGTGGTGATGTCATGAGTTACATTCAAAAGCCTCTAAAAATGTTGATAGCACATGTGGCTAATTCAGAAAGAAAGAAAATATCAAATAGACCACTAGAAAAATAAAGAGGTTAATAACATGAAATGATATTATTTAAACATAGCCAATTTTTGGAAAGAATAACTTTACTCTCAATGTGTTAATATAAGGATGCCATCCTATATCTACCTATACTTGTATATGCATGTTCACATGTATATGTCCATGTGTGTGTCTACACACACACACACACACACACACACACACACACACACACACACACAATATTCTAAGCATACATATCTTGGGTATATGTCTTATTTTAAGTGGGTGTATATGTTCATATATGTCTCATTTGTATTTACACACACACACACACACACATCTATATACATACATATATATGCATCTATATACATACATACACACACACACACACACACACACACACACACATATATATATATATGTATATATATATATGTATATGTATATGTATATATATGTCTGTAGATATATGTATATATATATATATATATATATATATATATCTACAGACATATATATACATATACATATACATATATATATATATATACATATATATATATATATGTACATATATGTGTATATATATACATAAACACGTATATATATACATACATATATATATATATATGTATGTGTATGTGTATGTGTAGGTATATGTATATGTGTATGTATGTAAGTATGTATGTATGTATATGTATATGTATATGTATATGTATATATATGTATGTATGTATATAAATTCAAATGAGACATGTGTGTGTGTGTGTGTGTGTGTGTGTGTGTGTGTGTGTGTGTAAATGGACAAGTCTATATAGGTGACAATTTGTCCCATTTAATTATTTTATCATCTTATTAAATGTGTAGACCAATTTCATTTTCTGGCAATCCCTTTTTCACATTCCTACAAAAAGAAACTTACCATAGTAGTAACATATTTCTCATCATTTAATAACATCAAAAGTACTATAACAAGTATTCATATTAGTCATCCATTGCCAATTCATATAACATCATAAGGATTAAGAATTTTTCCAGGTTCCCATGAATTTATAATAAATAACCAATTTCCATTTCATTTGAACCATAACGATTAACTAATTTAACCAAATTGACCCACTTCACATGAAATCTCAATGCTATAATGAATATTTTATAATTAAGAAAAAAATAGGGATGTAACATTTTGAGAACAAGAGCTCTTCATGAGCTAGAGTCCATGCCTTTTGAAAAAGTGGGAGAAACAAATAAGTTGAAAAGTGTAAACTAAATTATATGTAATAGAGAAAGTACAAAGTACAAGCTTAAATATTATTCATTTCAATAGAAATTGTAATGTACAGACTTTGTAATTAACAAAACTATTGTTTCAAATTAAGATTTTAGAAAGAAAATTTTACTTATCACCTAAAATATAAGTACCTTCTTTAAGAATATTACAATTATAGAATTTCCCAAAAATGACCTATTATGTAAAATTTCATTATTTCTAGAATCCTTCTTATAAATATCCAACCAAATTTATTATAAGAAATAATAATTGTTGATACATCTAATTTATTGTATTGAAAATATTAACTTTATATATTTATTATTATTTATATGTTAATCTCATTTTTTAGAAATAGTAAAATAGAAAAATAATTTCATATTTAAAGAAGATGTTAATAATTCAAATTGTCCTAAGCCTTGATTAGTTCTCTTCCTAAATGATTTTTTAAACTATATTTTTTGAGTCTCTTACTTTAAGATGGGAAAGATATTTCTTTTTGATAATTTGTTCATTAATTTAGGGGCTTTTTTTGGTTTAGTTTTCAACGTAGATAAGTGGACCTCTCAATGCTTGCATATGATATTGATTGTCTCCCAATTTCAAGCTTGGACAAAAAATGATACATTCAGCTACTATTTACTATTTTTTAGATGATATTTTCTGAGTAATTTTTAATTGACCTTAGCAAATGTTATAGATGGATAAGAAGAAAATGCCTTTTAAAGAAATAAGATTGATGAGGAATTTAACAACATGAATTAAATTAGAACTATATAAATAAAAAACATGTTGTGGTAATCAATGGCATAGGCTACAGACCATCCATTCATCAAATATTGGGAAAAAATAAAAAACATGGATCGCCTTTAAATTCAACACCATCCCTCTTCTCTCCTCTCTGCCATAGTACAGATGGATCAACACATGCACCAAAACTCTCAATGTTTCTAGCTCATCCTCCAATCTGAGGGCTGGCGTCATGATGTTCCTTTAGGCATTGTCCAATTTATGCTAATGTGCCTTTTACAAGAAGATATTTATCCATGAGTGACAAGGTTTATAAACTCTGATAAAAATATTAATTGCATCCTTATCCTTTTAATTTTTTATGTATTTTTAAATTTGAAAAATTAGAATTTAAGCCCAAGAAAATAGTCTTTGGCCAATCAAAAATAAGAATTTATGTTTTTTTAAATTAATTTAAAAATATATAGCTGAAAAACTTTAGAAACATGATGATTTTGGAATAAAAAAGAAATAGCAGTGGGGTCAAACAAAAACATTAGTTCCCTACCTTATACATAAGGCAGGGACTTATAAGTATATGTTTTCTCCCTTGTAGTTGACAATACCACTCCGAGTGTATTAGTAATGCTTGTAAAATTGGCTGGCTGGACTGCTCCATGTTAGCTAAAATGAATGATATTTTAATGCATATGTATAGGATTAAACTCTTTAATTCAAAAAAAAGTTTGTGTTGTTCCATTTGACAAATGATTAGAAAGGAGAAAATGGCTAGATATGAGAGTTTTGGAGTGTTGATGTTAGCAAAATTGAATTTGACATGAATGAAATAGCTAGGATTGATCAAAGTTTTGCAATGTTGAGTCTGTTATTCAATTTCTTTTGACTAGATTATACTATTTGAACTCAATATGTAAGTAGTTTGACTACAATTGGTAGTTTGAATAGCTTTTTTAGGAGTATAATAACTATTATTATTCCCTGGTTAAAGAACCAATCAATCTATAGATTTGATGATTTTATATATTTCTATAGGAAGTTGACAATTAATCCGAAATTTCACTTCTAAACTTGATTCAACTGGGAACATAATTCTATTTGACTTTGTAATTACTTAAACAAACATTGAAGGTTAGCTTGACTGCTGCATAAAAATGTGTACTAATCTAGGTAGAAATTGTTATGTTGTAAATGCTATCATGCTTCTATCAATATCCAAGTCTTTTATGGTTATTGTAATGGGCACCCTAGAAATGCCCAAAAATTGAACCAATTGCTGATAGGAATTTAGTCAAATAATTTACATCCAACTCCTGATTTCTTCGTTAAATGTTGAGCCCTCTTGATGGCTCCAAAAATAAAATGTTTGTTTATTTTAATGTCTTTGCATAGATTTGAAACCATATACCATGAACAAGAACGAATTTATAATAATATGCAAAATAAAGATTGAACTGCTACTGTAATAATATTGATTTTCAAACTAATAAAATTACATAGATAGGAGACTTTTCAACTCACTAATTACTGCAAATTTATAACACAATGTTCTAGTAATGACTTCCCATCTTGCTGCTATAGTAACATGAATAATGTTGTGCTATAGTGATATGAATAGTGTCACGCTATAGTAACATGAATAGTATTGTGTTATAGTGTCACTACAATCAAATTTTCCTTCAATCAGTCCAAGACCCTCATTAAATCATCCCTTTAGAATGGCACAAACATCAAACAAGAAGCGGGAATGATATGAGAAAACACCCAATCTACATGTTAATGAAGCTGATAGCAATGAATTCCAAAGACTAAACCCCAAGGGAATGATGTCTAGAATGTCACAAGAGAGGATATATGTCCTCTAATGCCAAGAACAAATCTGAAACTCACACATCCATTTCCTTCTCATATTCAACCTACCAAATGAAGCCACTAACACTCCATTTTATTCTTTCTCCAAGAGTTGATTCAACTCACATGAGCAATGTGGGATAAAAGATGTGCAATATAAAGCATATTAAAATAATCACTTATGTCTCCCTTAGGCACCTCTTTTTGATTTTCACACATTCCCATAAAATTTAATATTAAAGTAACACTTTAATATTTTACAAGTAAATTAAATGTTACTTTAATAATACTTTGTTCATAAAAATATATTAGCTATCAGACTCTAAATAGCATGAGTGATAGCTTGTCAGAAAGCTCTCACCGAGTAGTATCAAATTCAATCACCAAAAGTAGCCTCCCCTATGTCTTGTTGACTTACTAAAAAAAGTAAGTATGCTTGAGACTAAGCAAATAAACTCCATTTTGGCCTAAATTGGAGATGACTAGGCCAAACAATTCTAAGATCCCTGTAAACCCTTTGTTAGCCCTTAGGACCATGTAGAACTAGGCTAACACACAAAAACTTGGTCAACTACTAAAGTGGGGACATTAGAGTCTACCCCCCTTGAAATTACTTATTCTCAAGCAATCTCAGTCCAACCTGCCAAATAACCTACTCACTCTCCCATGTAGCATCCTCCTCCAACAGGTCTTTCCATTTGACCAAATACTCCTTCACCATCCTAGTTTTGAGTTTCATCTCTTGGGTGTCTAAAATTGCCTTAGGTACTAACACAAGCTTCCCCTCCTCATCCAAATGGGGTAAAACTATAGAAGAAAATACACCCTGACCAATGTATTTCTTAAGCCTCGACACATGAGATACATTGTGCACTTGACTACCATCTAGAAGCTCAAGCTCATAGGCAACTTTTCCCACTCTACTTATCACCCTGTATGGGCCATAAAATCTATACTTCAATTTCTCTGCTCCACTCCTCTTGAGTGATGGCTACTTATATGGTTGTAGCCTCAAATACACCATATCCCATACCTCAAAACTATGCTCTATCCTATGATAATCAACATTAAATTTCTATTGATTTTGAACCTATTTTATGTTATCCTTAAGTGCTCTCAAGATATCCTAACTATCTTGCAATAGGTCTTTGGCTTTGGGAACTCAACTATTCCCCAGAACTAAATCCATGAATCTGGGTGCTTCATATCCATATAATTGCATAAATGGATCATCTTGATGGTCATGTGATATGTGGTATTGTAACAATACTCCCCCATGTATAACCACTTGACCCATGCTCTTTGTTGCACAGTCACATAGTTTCACAAATAGCCTTCCACCCATTTATTTACTATTTATGTCTACCCATCTATCCAAGGGTGGTAACTCATACTAGGTGTAAGATCTATACTACATAGCCTAAACAAATCCTATCAAAAGGCACTCATGAACTTGATATCCCTATCACTAATGACAAATCTTAGTATCCCATGCAACTTGAAAACCTCTCTAAAGAATAAATCTACCACCTAAGCTATTGTATAAGTAGAAGGAATAGCAAAGAAGTGAGCAAAATTTTTCAATCTATCTACCACCACATAAATATAATCTCTTCCCTGCACTTGTGGTGTACTAGTGATGAAGTCCATAGAAATACTTTCCCATTTATTATCTGGAATGGGCAAGGGCTATAATAAACCTATAGGAAGCATGTGTTTTCCCTTATTCTATTGTCAAACTACACACTCCCTAACATACCTTTGAACATGATCCTTGAGCCCTTTCCATGAGAATCACTCTCAGATCTTCCTGTAGGTCTTGAAGACCCTTGGATGCCCAGCTATTGGTGCATCATGAAATTCCCTCAAAATCTCCTCTCTAAAATTTGATGTAAGAATCAAATAAACCCTATCCTGAAATCGAATCAACACATCCAACAATGCATACCTATCATCTTGAATGGTTCCTGCCACTATCCTAGAAGCCCAATCATCTGTTGCATACTCCATTGTAATTTGATCTCTCCAATCTCTTCAAACTTCTACTAGAGCACATAATTGAGGTCTCTAAGATAAAGCATCAACTTCCATATTTTTCTTACCTTTGACAAACTCTATATCAAAGTCATAAGCCTGCAATTTAGTAACCCATTTCTACTACCAGTCATTAAGATCAAACTGGCACATGAAGTATTTAATACTATTGTGATCATTTTTATCACAAAACACCCACCCACCAAATATGATCATAATTTTGCTAATGCATGCATTGTGGCCAACATTTCCTTGTCATAGATAGAATAACTCCTCTAAAATCCTTGGAGCTTCCTACTCTTGAATGCAATGGCATGTCTCTCCTATATCAATACTACTCCTATCCCATCACCTAAAGCATCACATGGAAGCTTAAATGATTTTATGAAATTAGGTAGAGCTAGAACCAGACAAGATGACATCACCTATTTGAAGTGGCCAAACTATCTCTATGTTATTTCTGTCCATGTGAATGCTCCTTTCTTGGTAAGATATTTTAAAGGTGTAGCAATTTTTAAGAATACCCTAATGAACCTCCTATAAAAACCACATAAACCAAAGAATCCTTTAAGTTGTGTGAGGTTTGTGGGAGTAGGCCAATCCAAAATAGCTCTAATCTTTCCAAGATCAACCCAAACACCATCAACACTAATGATATGCCCAAGGTAAAGGAGCTTGCTCATGCCAAACTCTCATTTTGATTCCTTGGTATATAATAACTCTCTATCCAAAATAGATAACACCTCCTCCAGATGCTACAAGTGCTCCTCCTAGATCTTACTAAAGATAAAGATATCATCAAAGAAGACCAAGATGAATCTCCTCAATTTCCCCTAAAGACATAGTTCATACAACTCTAAAATATGGTAGGTGCATTGGTTAGCCCAAATGGAATAACCATAAACTTGAAGTAGCCATAGTGACATCAGAAGGTTGTCTTCTTGATGTCCTCTATTCTCATCCTGATCTAGTGGTATTTGGATCATAAATAAATTTTGGTGAAGAAGTTTACACCCTGCAACTAATCAATCATTTCATCAATCCTAGGAATTGGATACCTATTTTTTATTGTTTTCTTATTCAGTGCCCTATAATTGATGCACATGCACATCATCCCATCCATCTTCTTTATTAGAACTACTACTGAATAAAAAGGGCTTTTGATATACCTAATATGACCTATCTCTAATAGCTCCTTAATTGCCTTATCTATCTCATCCTTGTGTTTCTTAGGATGATGATAATAAGGGGTAATCATGACCAATTTGGCTCCCTCCTTGAGCTCAATAACATTCTCTATTCTCTTGCTAAGAGGAACCCCATGTGGTATATTGCCAAATACTTTGGCATGCTTGTCAATTATCTCTTAGATATCTGGTGCATAACTCTTTACCTATGACTCTTGTGGAGCTGGCATAATGAAACATTCTACTACCCACTCTATTTTTTTATGGAAAAAAATTCTCTACATTCTCCTTATGGAGACTACTCTACAACTCCCATAGAAAATTCCTCTACGTACAACATTTCTTCCCTCATGATGGAATCTCATCTCCAATTTTGCTAGGTTGAGTGTGAACTCAACTAGCAAGGCCATCCATGCCATGTCAAGGATGACATAATTGTCTCCCATGTGTACTACATAGAACTCATCCTCCAACTCATAGCCATCTCCAATCCTAATTTGAAGATTAGATATCTTCTAAGTGCAGAATAATTTGTCACCATTAGCTACCATGACTCTAAACCTAGCATGTCCCTCAATCTGTAAACCTCTCATGGCTACTAGTCATGCATCTATGAAGATTTGTGTAGCCCCAATGTCAATGAGAGAGATCACTTTCTACCCCTAGATAGTACCCCTGACCCTAAAAGTGATCACCATTTGAGCCTTGAAAATAATGCCAACAACCTATCATCCTTAGGAATGATATTCTCCTCTGGTGTGCTACTCTCATCCAAATTAGAGTGTTGATCCTCCCCCTCTAAATATGACTCCTCCACTAAAAAATACTCCATTTGATTTGCCTTAGCCTTAAGAGGTCACTTATGAGATAAGTCCCAAGGCTCTCTACAATGAAACACAACTTCTTCCTCTTCAACTCATTTAGGGTGTCATTATCCAATTTCCTATTATCACCTTTTGGCTGTGCATCCTAGTAAAAATGTTTTTACATCATATCCAATTTCCTATCATCTCAACCACCCACACTATTGTTCTGTTTAAAGAATATATCCTCTGTGTTTGTATGATTGGATTCTATGTCCACCTGCATGGATGAACTAGATTGTTTGCTTTGTGAGTCTGAATCTTTGTTGTCTTGCTCTAGTATGGAAAAAGTAAATTGTCTCTGTTACATGCTCAAAAATACATTCTTAACCTATTTTATTTTGTGATTTTAGTGTTTTGACATTTTGTCAAAAACTTTTCCCTTTATCTAGTTGTTCTAAATTCCCTATAAGGCTTTCACAAGATGACAAGACTTAAAGCACTGAAACCACTATAATGGGCACCCTAAAAGTGCCCAAAAATTGAACCAACTACTAATAGGAATTTAGTCAAATAGTTTTCATCCAACTCTTAATTTCTCTGTTAAATGTTAAACCATCTTTATGGCTTTGGAAATAAAATGTTTGTTTGTTTTAATGTCTTTGCATATATTTGAAACTACATAACATGAACAAGAAGGAATTTATAATAATATGCAAATTGAAGATTGAACTACTATTTAAATAATATTGATTTTCAAACTAATGAAATTAGATATGTAGTAGACTTTTCAACTCACTAATTACTCTAGAATTATAACACAATGTTCCAGTAATGACTTCCCATCTTGTTGCTACAGTAACATGAATAGAGTTGTGTTGTAGTGTTGCTATAGTAAAATATTCCTTTAATCATTCCAAGACCCTCATAAAATCATCCCTTAAGAATGGCATAAGCATTAGACAAGAAGCAGGAATTATATGAGCAAACACCCAATCTGCCTGTAGTTGGAAATGCACCCAATATGCCTATTAATGAAGCTGATAGAAATGAATTCCAAAGACCAAACCCTAAGGGAATGAGTCGAATGACATGTAAAATTTCACAAGAGAGAATAGATGTCCTCTAATTCCAAGAATGGATCTACAACTCACACATCAGTTTTATTCTCATATTCAACCTATTGAATGAAGTCACTAACGTTCCCTTTTATTCTTTCTTCAAGAGTCAACTCAACTCACATAAGTAATGTGGGATAAAAGATGTGCAATATAAAACATATTAAAATAATAACTTATGTCTCCTTTAGGCACCCCTTTTTAATTTGCATGCATTCCCATTAAATTTAATAATAAAGTAACACTTTAATACTTTACAACTAAATTAAATGTTACTTTAATAATACTTTAGGCATAAAAATATATTAGCTATCAACTCTAAATAGCATTAGTGATAGCTTGTTAGTAAGCTCCCACTAATTAGTATCAAATTCAATCACCAAAACTAGCCTCCCCTATGTCTTGCTAACTTACTAAAAATAGTATGCCTGAGACTAAGTAAATCAACTCTGTCTTGGCCCAAACTGGAGATGACTAGGCTAAAACACTCTAAGCTCCTTTTAGACCCTTCGTTAGGCCTCAAGACCATATAGAACTAGGCTAATGCACACACACTTGGTTGATTAGTAAAATGGGGACATTACAGCTATTGTAGGTAGTAAGTTTGAGCTATTGAATGTTTTGAAACAATTTCCATTTACTTTACATTGTTATTTCTGTTGATTTCAAATTTGCAACAATTGAAAAAATAATTGAGTGTCTAAATGAGGATAAATATTCATGAATGTCATGGAACATCATTAAAATGAGAATGAATCATAGTCATTAGCTTTTGTGTCCCTACACATCCATCAATATTTTTTTTTAAGAACATCTTGAAGAGTTGTCATGTAGATGCAATAGGATTAATCATGGCTTAGATCTAGAATAGTTTTGAATTTTTTTCTTTCTATTAGAGTTATATGGCCTAGGATTCTAGGGCTTTTTTGCCAAATTTTGAACTTAGGCCTTGTCTAATTTAGCATCCAACCTTATGGCTAGAATACATCTTAACAAAATTGTACATTTTGTGATTGCAAGTTTATAATTTTGAATCTTGATAGATGATAGGTTTTGTGACTAGTTGTTGAAGATTAGTTGGTTGGAGTCCCACAATAGTGATTTCATATTTGCAATGAATGCAAAAGGATGGTCATCCTCAAACATGGTTTATTTGCACCTTCATGCATTGTAGGCCTATTGTGTTTTTATTTCTATCATTGTGTGGTTTATGTTAGTCTTCTTTGTTGTTTTATTTTGCCTTTGTGTAGGTATCTTGGTGGAATGATATGTATCATCAGTCATGCACATTGCACACTATCGTCAGCCCAAAAAACTAATTGCCTAGAGAAGAAATCATTGTTCAAAGCTTAATTTGGATAGTTAGCCAGTCCATGTATCTTTTACATCATGATGTTTATCATGTTGCTCATATACTAGGCATGCAATCTTGTTCTTAGCACCTAATATGTTTTATTGTTTCCAAAGATTGACTTCTGGACAAGTACATGCTATGTTGAAGCTACTGAAATCTTAAAATTTATTCTTGTTGCAATCTAGTGTGAATGTGTTACATGTGAGGAATCTTATATTTCTCACAATGACATGGCCATCAAATTGATACTATGAAAATAATATACTACCATTAGGCAAATAGAATAAATGGTTGAAGGGACAATCGTGGTCACCATAATCAAGGTACAGAAGCTTCCATTGATTAAGGATTTAAGCTTCTAAAGGGACCCCCTAGCCATGCTTCACATTCTCACATGATATACAAGAAAAGAAAGTTGACCAATGCAGATTCATTTTTAGTTTTTGTACAAATATGTTAGATAAAGTCAACTTTCCCTTTTTCCTTACAATTGTGTGGTTTTGTACTAGACATATGGATACACCCCTTTTGTTTTTTTCTTTTAAATTATCCTAGATCCTCATTACACATGGTGCTAAAGTCATATATGTGTCCTTGGCCTAACTACTGACCTAGTTGCTTGAAATTTATATTTTGTCTTCTATTGAAAATATTATAACTTCTTCCTAATTTACTTTAATCTACATTGTCCTTGTAGAAAACTACACATGCTCTTCTTACTATCCTCTTGATTTTATATTTTGTTCGTATGGCTTTCTGATAAAAGTCAACACATATACAATGAGAAAGAAGGCTAAAATTCATTCAAACTTTAACATGTTGGTTGCATTTTATTCAAATTGGGTTTTATGGATTAAAAATATAGACCAAGAGATACATTAAATAAGCATTTTATTGAAAATTAACATGTAGTTTTGGTGGAAAAATATGACCCTGAGCTATGTCTTGATTCAAGAGGAGTTTATTTCAAGAATATAAGTGGGAGCCAAAAATAACATAAAAAGGTACATGTCAATTTTTGGTTCTTGAGTTTTCATGGGAATGGAATTAATGATGAACTGAGTAGTCTACTTCCAATCAAAGAACTAGAAGGAACACCCATCCTATGAATTTCACTATACATTCTCATTTATGTCATCTTAATTAAGAAACTTGCATTCATAGAGGTAAAATTTGTCTACCATTGCAATGTCCTGACTTAACAATAGTATTATTCTATACATTCACTACACTAGAAGATTTTGGATGGTACAATTTTTTGCAGTAGCTACAAGAGAAATAGAGCACTCATCATACGAATAGGTGTAGGGAAGGTATGCAAAATGTTTCAACTTTTCTCACAATGATGGTATGTTATACTACAATTTGTTGTAATTGTAATAAATGAAATATGTCCTTCCAATATTAAATAGGCATAGCATGTTTCCAATTGTCTTCAAAGAATAGGTTTTTTTAAGGCACGTGTTTATGTTTTTTGTTCAGTAACTGTTTACTATTTGTGATATCTCATAGAATGATAGACATACCTATGATCATGCTTTTTTGGCATGGATCTCTTTCCCACTCACTAATAATGTTGTTTCTCACTTTCCAACACTCAATCAAGTCTATGTGTTCATAAAATGAAGAAAGTGTAGTGGTGTTTTCTGAGGAGTTTTATCACAATGATTTAGTAATGGATTTTCATGATATTACTAGAGTTGACAATTGGTCCATTGAGAACACATCTTTACTTGTGAATTGAACTTACTATTAAATAATCATGTCTATTATACTTCTAAAATAATATTCTTTAATAGGATGGGAAACCTAATATGACATTTTTTGATTTTGATAAATATACAAATAAATATTGCATGCATCTAGGCAATTCTATAATATAGAATCCTATATTAGCATCCATATATCTAATTGAATTCTTAATTGAACTATGTTGTAAGGCATAAATTTGTTATTTCATTTAAAAGAAAAAAGTTACCTATAGATGTCATCATTGAGAGGGACACAAGTTTTACACATTAACACTCTTATAGAGGCATGTGAATGATAAATTCTAAGACGTAAATATTGAGTGTTTATTTTAGTTTATAATCTTATGATAGATTTGAGTATAATTTGGCCTCCCTTATTTTTTTTAATAATACGTAATCCCTAGATGGGAGCAAGGTATCTTAGGTGGCAATGGAGTTCCACCTATGTTAGCTGGTAGGTACTTGGTTTCATCTTCTTCTTTTTTTCATCTTTGTACAGACATTGTTGCATTTAAAGAAAATGCATTTTTAAGAGTAAAGACAATCCATCAACCTTTTATCTTTGTACCAATGTGTAGGAGGAAAAAGAAAACTTAGAGTTCCTCCCTAGCTTTCTTATGCTCAATATTTAGTTGGATACTATGTAGGTAAAGATTTCAAGAGAATTATTATATTTTATTATGAAACTAATGAACTTGAGAATAAGATATTTTTTGCATGTTCTATTTCCAAGAATTCCTAGTAGTTTCAAAAAGTTATTCCTATTTTAATGTTAGTATATGCATAATTGATAATAGTAGCTAGAATCTTGCAAAGTGAGTATACATTATAGATTACAATGTCATATCATATGTTATGGACCAGTAGTGCTTTTCAATAGAGGATCCTTCTTTATATAACTCTAAGTTCAATGCATTTTAGTATCCATTTAAGATTTTTACTTAACAAATATATTCTTACATTTGGCTTTTCCTTTTGAGGGATTGGCCATAGACCTTAAATTAAGTAGAATTATTACCTGAATATAAACCTTTGGGACAAATTTACTAATAGGTGTAAGAACCCTTGCTAGTTCTAACTTCAACAACTTTGTAAACTCTCAGTTTTAGGCTTACCCTATAGAAACTTGATCTCAAGAAATATTGTCCAACACTTGTCATGTTTAATAAGAACACTAACTCATCACACTATCATAGGAAATACGTTGGCAACATATAGAAAGTCTAAAATTGATAACCAAGAGATAATGATAAATGCTTGCCCAACAACTGTATAGTTCTATTTTTTGATGTCAAACACCATGACTAAGAATTGCAGTTCCAATTTAAACCATATACAAAATTCGATTACTTGGTGATGCATAGGGTACAACAAGAAAAGTGGTTTCTTCAATATTCCCTACCCACTTCTTCAAAAGAGGATTTTAACTTCCCTCTTTCTAAGGATGGTTTCTAGGGTCTCCAAAATAATCCCTTTAAACAACTCCAACATACCCCAAGGCTTCTGAAACACTTGGCTAAGACTTGAATTTTGACACACTTTTTTGCTTTAGGACCCAAGTCCCTCAAATTGTTGATTTGGCAGAAACTTACCCTAGGCATCTCACTGGCCCTTACAATCACTTGGACTATTTTCCTAGGCACTCAAATAGGGTGTTCCAATAGTTGGTTTGATCCCCAACTTCACACAACACTCCAAACCCAAATTGGGCTAGTAGGGCAATTAGGCTTCCCTATTGGGTTTTTCCTACTCAACTTCCAAAATCTCCAAATGATTAACCCAATAAATAAACTTTTTGGATACCCTTTTCCACTTTACTACTAATTCCAAGAGATCAAGATCTAAATCTACTCCAACATCCCTTAACCCCGTGCAAACCTGTTAGGCCTAATTAGGCTTGGTTTATGGAGCAAGTACAAGTAGTTGGGTGCATAGAACCAAAATAACCCCTTGGATATGTTACCCCACACTAGTCCACACTATCTACTAGATTTAATGTCCCACTAACATGATTTTTTCATCCAAATCCTTGATGTTGCATTACCTAATGTCAAATACATTGAGATATTTGACCTAAGGCTGACTAGTAAAAATAGAAAACCATAAAAATTGACCACCAACCTTTGGAATTAATTAGTACACATACCAAACATGATTTTCCAAAATAGTCATTGAATTCCATTGGTGGAAATGCAAGTTAGCCCCCCATCTTTGTTACACACCCTAGAAATGAGGGTTTCTAGTACAGTCTACACAAAAATTGGTATAACTTTTGTTAGGAGTATCAAATAAACTTGAAATAAATTTAAATGGTTAACTAGTTCATTCCTCTATCCAACCATGTAAGTTGATCTAGTCTTCCAATTTGTAAAAGTCTATACAATTACAAGAAACAACGAAATTGATGGTAAAACTCTGTTTTATTTTCTCTCCAATGTCTCAAATCATCACAATCCTTCATCTCTACTTTGAGAGATGTCAAATATTCTTATATAGGCATCCCCAAAAAATAACAATAGACCAAGGCCATTTACAACCAAAATTTGAAAAGTTGAATCAAAATTGTAGCTTTTCAATTATGCAAAATTGATAACTTTTACACTTTTTTAGTGAATTGCTTCTTAAGACATTTTGATCGGTTAGGATAAATTTGAAATGACTTGTTATTACCCTAACACTCTTATTCTAAAAAAATAGACAAGAAATGTCTAAAATCCTATGGTGACTCAAGGAAATCCATGATTTATAATGCATCATTGGATCCCTTAGCCTTACAATTTTGGATTTTCAAACCAAATAGCCTATATATCTATTACTTCTTAATCTCCTATGACCTTATAGAGAAGTTTCTTATGCTATTGCTAGGGTGCTCTATACCACTTAGCCAAATTAAATTCAATAATATGAAACACCTAATAAACTAACTAGCAAACAAGGTGCTTAAGAATCATATAAAAGTTTTATTTCACATAATGAAAAGATGAACATGTAGCTGCAACTTTGAAGCAAGAATATGCCTAGACCGCATGACTGCTTGATGGAGACATATGCTTAGTTAGATACCATAGATTGTCCCAACATTCACAGATCAATTTGAAAGTGGACCGTTGTTGTAGATGTCCAAACTAAGATATAATATTGATGCTCAAACCAAAACTCACACTCAACACTATGTAACTTTTCCCTATGAATGATCTACTGCCATAATATGATTTTCATTTGCTAAAAAAATAATATTTAGTCCCTAGAATCTTCTATTTAATCCATTGGTGAATTTTTATTCAAATCCACTTCATATTTGAATCACCATTTGAACCACCATTAGAGCCTCTGCCTTAAAGCTCTCTCAAAAGATCAATTTCAAAAGTTATTTCACTTCCTCAAATGATTGCTCTTGAACGGTTGAAGTTGAAACCTTGGTTCCTTCTTCTAATAAACTTCACCAATTTTAGAAGACATAAGAAACATAATGAAAAAAATAACTCATATGAGTTTTTTATAACTTTTGTGGGAAACTCACACTTTTTTGGCCACTGTGGGATAAATAGATATACTTTTTGCCTTTAATAATTCATCTATTAATACTTTGGCTTAAGCTTCCATGAACTATTTGAATAAATAGCCCTTCCAATGATGACTCAACCTTCAACTTAAGTGAAATTATAAAGTCAAATTTTAGCTTTATAATAAGCCATTTAGTGTTTTAATAATAATTTGGACACTATAATAATAATAACTTTCAAACTAATTTTCCTTTAAATATGTTGCCTAAAATAGGAGTCATACTTATTATTTTCCCATGTGATGAAATGCACTTTCCAAAAATAGAAAGGATCTCTCTCAATCATCACCAGACTTACCATAAATAGTAAGTACATAAAATAAGCCCAAACAAAGTCTAATCTTAGACAAATGAAGTCTAATCTAAACCAAACAAAGACCAAATTGGAACATATTGAATTATGGAGAAGACAAGACCCTCCTATAACCAAGCCTTTGCCTCAGATCTCCATCTTTCCACAATAATTAATCTATGGGGGACACAATAATAGGCTTGTTGAAAAATAATTTTTTAGTACCTTTTTCCTTTATGTTTTCCTTTAAAGTATTGTTTAATTTGAATTTTCATTTGGATTCAAAATGTATGAATAATATATCTCTTTTTTCATGACAATAGTTACTGCTAGCATTCTATGTAGGATGAAGAGTATTGCCAAGCAATCATCTTTGTTAAGTGACTTGGCTTCTAAGAACTGATCTTCAATTGGGTAGCTCAAGGGCACCATTGAGATTAAGATGTGGATTCATGCTCAAATTGGAAATTATGCAGTCATGATTACACCCTTTTGGTATTCTAGAGAAAGAGAACTAATAAAGAAGCCTTAATTGGATAAGTTCAAATCAGATTGTATGCTTAAGGAATAGCATAAGAAAGAACAAAAGCTACATTAAGTAAAAATTACATTTCAATAAAGGTTACCCTGATGGAAAATCATGAGAAAAAGGCATTTGCAAAATTGAGATGACATGCATCAATAAGGAAAAAGGAAGAAAAAAAGAATGAATTTCATGAGAGAAAGACATGCCAATCATATTAAAGAAGAAGAAGAAGCATAATCATCCAAGAAAGCCTATACCAAAGAACCTTATCAAGAAGACTTACAAAAGTGGCAAAGTGGAAATTTGTCTTGCCGATAATCGATTAGGTTATCAAGAAGACATTATCTGATAAAGTACAACTCATGTATAAGTTTCTTTGAAAAAAGTCACACTAATGGAGTCCATTGGTATAACACAAATGATCAATATATGTCATTTTGAACATCCTTGATGTCCAAATGGAGTTATCGATGAGACACATGGTGATATAAGATACCTAAGGTTGTAATAAGAAGGAGATTGGGAAAAGCCATGCCGATTGAATAGGATGAAAGGATTGGGATAAGTCTCCTTGATGAAACCATCAATAAAGAAAAGTCTATTGCTCAAGCACATTTTGACTTGAATAAAAAATCGATGAGCTTATTGGAATAATCTATGGAAATCATTAGAGTAACATACACTATCAGAGTAAGGGATTTCAAGTTGTTTCAACACCAAATAAAGTTAATAGGATAACTTATGCTAATAAATTTAAAGATGGGGATTGATCAATGTAATGGTGATCGATGAAATAAATGGAGTCATACATGTTGGCATCATGAAGACTTATGTCGATGAAGCTAGAGACATCAGACAAAGGTACTCCAAAAAATATCTTGTCAATAAAATTTTTGCCATCGTTATATTGCTAAATTAGGTTACCCAATCCCCGATAGATAGATTGGTGTCACCTATGTCAATTTTTTGGACAACATAAGGGTTTTGGAGAGTAAGAGCTAGGCTACATTGCTGGCACCAAATGGAAATTATTTGTCAAAAAAGTTACACTGACAGGGAACTGTTGTCATAGAATTTCTAATTTCAAAATTGAGCTAAGGGATTTCTATTTAATGCTTGCATTGGGCAAAGCTAAAGGCTCACATGAGGCAAATATATGGTGAATTTATGAGAAATTACTTTGAGGCATTTGTTATACAATTTTATTGTCTGACACATAAAATTTGTAGAAAGAAAGATAGCTTGTAGTCAGAGAGTATTTGCAGGAGAATTATCTGGGAATTGCAGTCACAAAAATGAAGGCTTCTAGTTCTTCCGAAAGCCCATGAAAAACATTGAAAATAAGGGGAAGAATTCGAAAAAAAAAGATAATACTACAATTAAGAATTCAAACGAAGATATGATAGACCAAATGCAAGCCCCAAGTCTAAAATTGAGAAGATCAAAGCAACACTTACCAAAAAGGGATCAATGGAAGACAAATACAAGGATGTTGATGACATATGGACCAAGATCAAAGGATATGAGCTATTTATATTTTACTACTTAGGAAGAAACAAGGAGGTTCCACTATGCAAGTCATGGGAGATGAATTTGGGTAAAATAATTGTCCCAAATGCCTTTTTGAATTTGAAAGTGCTAGAGCTTGTGATCAGAAAAAGTTTTTAAACCTTGATCCTAGATATAATAAACCGTTGTCTTTTGTGGAGTTAGAAAATGAGTACAATAGGATGGATACCACATATACCAGTTGGGAATTGGCTATTCACAAAAATGTGCCTGGTACTTGCTTACAATACAAGATGAAGTGTAAATGTATTTTGATATTACTTGCAAATCACATACATATCGTGCAAGCAATTGGGAGGAATTGAAGTGCTTGATCTTATGAACAAAGGGCCTATGGTTTTGGCCAACATTCAAATGTGTGAGGAAATAACTTTTGACTATGTGGCTTATCTCATGAAAAGATTACATGCAAATTTTCTAAATCATAAGGACAATGAATACCCTAGTTTGGAAAACTATTATTCATTAATATTTTTGTTTATGTTCTATGGTCATAAAAGAGGCATGTGGCCAAATGAATTAAGATTAAGTCCTAAGAAGAAAGATAGAGATCAACCAATGCTATTATGGACCTCTTTGTGGCATTCTAGATATACACAGTCAATTTATTAAAAATTTGAGGAGTGGATTGTGAAACCAATTTACCAAATGTTTGATTTTCTTTGTGATAATTTTTTGATGGAGTCAAAGCTTTCCTAAGGCCTAAGGATTTCAATAAGAGAAATCTTGTGAATCATTATTGGGGAGATTGGTATGCCTATCAGGACTTTGCTTATTTTAGATCTATGAGTTCAAAGAAGCCTCCTACATGTTGCCAAAGACTATTTCTCATAGAGTGGCTTATTTGGAAATTGCGAGACAGTTGAGTGTTTCAATCACTAAACACTTTGGAGGCACCTTGGATAAAAAAATTTTTTTCCTGGAACTCTTAGTTTTGGAGACTTCACCATAGTTTCAACAAAGGCATATAAATTAATCCAATAAGAAATTGAAAGTGGATTTTCATCTGTTTTCACATACCCTAAGAGGAAGTTATGATCCAGAAGGCTACATCCATTCTTGTAAGAAGAAGAAAATTTTAGGAGATTATTTGCATGAAAAGGTTGAAACTAAGGACATAATTATAAATCTTGAAGATGATAGGGCTTAGGAGGTCATTGATGCCTACAATAGAAATTGAGGAAAAGGTGCAAATTTTGGAGCAAATGGAAACAAAAGAGAATACAATAGAAAGCAAGCCTCGTGATGAATCCATCTCTAGATATCATGTAACAAATGTGGAAGAATTAGGTAAACATGAAGAAGAATTGTTTTTGACACCCATTTCTTGCCCAAAGGAAGTTTGAAACATATCTTGTCTTGAGACTGAATCTAAAAACATCATAAATGAGCAATTTCGAGAAAGATTTCCATTATTTATTAATCCACCCAATCATCAAGGAGGTTGTTTCTAAGTGCTTGGAGGGTAGTCTTGTGCGAAAAGCAACTAATTTGGAGCTCAAGTTCATCCAGAATAGCTAGGTTGCATGGTTATCCTCAAAAAATCTTAGTCATGTTGTTGAAAATGGATATTTGGTCATGATTGGTTTTCATTTCACTCTTAATCCATTATAATACCATGGATCATGATTTTTGATGATTTTAGCAGAGCGTTGGACTAATTTTTACTTCGTAGTTTCTATAAATTATCCTTATAAAATGAGAATTATTTCTATATTGTTAAGGGTCTAATTTTATCATTCAATTGGCTAAGTCTAGTCATTTTCATTGTCTTAAGATTCTAATCCACCTTGATGTTCTATTTTCAACCTACTTTCAAGGATTAATCAAGTATCTAAAGGTCTAAAATTTAATGTTTTTAATAGTCCCTCAAAGACTATACTAACTTCAAGCTTAAAGCAACAATATGGAAGAAGGTAAAGGGATAGAAGACAAGATGAGACTAATAAAAAAACTATCTAAAGGATTTTATCCTGAGTCCTTGATGGTTCTCTAAGTGGAGGAAAGTTGTGGATAAAAATATAGGGCACATAGATATGAAGAGATTAAAGAGAAGGATGTCTAGAACTACAGATCATCTACCTTAAAAAATAGTATTTAGCACAATGAAGAGTGGCCTCTATCATGTAGCTAGGTTTCCATCATCTATTTAGTGCAATTAAATCCTATTGGATAGTGCAAAGAACTAGTATTCAATTTCCAAGAGAATCAAAGCCAAAGGGAAGGTGTTTGTTCTTAAGTGAGGTGGGAGTAAGAGAGACTTTTGGGCTTCCAATCTATCCAAGGATGAACTAAGGAATAAGCTCAAGCATTTTATGACAAGAGAGATGATATTTGTATGGATTTCATCAATAAGAACTAAATCCATGAACCAAGAAAACATCACTATAAGTTGTTTAAGAAGCTTGTAAGTGTAGACGTCATGGATGAATATAGTGATTTGATCTTTATGTTGAATATGGTTGTGGGAACACCCCAAAAAATATTTCTTTAAGACTTTGATGTATTATTTCAATGAGGAAATAATGACATGGTATATCATGATGAACTAGGCCAAGATGATTAGTTATGATATAAATACTCAACTAAAGAAGTTGGGAAAAAAAAGAAATTCTATATGAGTTCCTATGTGATTTATTTGCTAGCATAAAATATTGAGTATCTAAGTCCCATATGTAGGGGCGTGATTGGAAATGACAAAGGTCAACTCACTGTATATGATTTCTATCTTGAGTTACAACTATATGACAAAGTAAGTTATAGGAGAATCAATGACATTTTCACCATGAGCATCACAAACATATACTTCAAGATGGATTACATAGGAGACTATCCAATAAGGTTATGAGATGGAAAATAATGATATTAGTACATCCAATTCATGAATTTTACTTACATTATGATGCAAATATTTTCTTCAAAGCCTTAAAACTTTCTAAGTATTCCACATATAAGATGGCTTTTCTCGAGGTGACCCAACAACTATAAAAGTTTTATTTTATACAAACGGAAAAGCATGCCTAGGGAATACCTTCCTCTATCACAATAGGGAAGATGCTTGAGACATTTTCTCATTACAAGTAGTAGAGACAAGCATTCATTGCAATTTTATCAACTTGAAGTCTACAAGGAAAGAAAGGAATTTGATCCATTCCAAAGAAATCCACACATATAAGGGTGGGAGATATAGACATAATATTAACATTGATGACTATTACTTTAGGAGTTTATGTTTATGTGAGCTTGGTTTCTTAATGAGGATCTATCATGGATCATATTCCTAAGGTTGTTTGTCTTTATGTTTCATATGGTTTGAGAAGTAATTCATTTTCTTGGGTGGCATGTTCTTCATTGGCTCATTAGGTGATCTATGGTAATTTTATTATGTGATGATTTTCTTTGATTGTGAGGATTTGTTGCTTTTCACATGTGGACCTATATTTGAGCTCGCTAGTTCTCTTTCTTTCTTTGTTTGCCCATTTAATTCAAGGGTGAATCCTGCATTTTGTAACACATTTTGTGATTTTGGAAAATTATGATCTTTGAGCCAACCTACATGTCAATATGGCTATTTATGCAATGTAAGATGTATCTTAAGGGGGAAGATAGAGGAAAAGGAAGATCATCAAGAAGATACCCATTAATAGACATGGTTTATATTTGTTTCTTTGTAATAGCCATAACCAGGAAGGCCTTACTATAATGTCCCCATTTTTGCCAACATTGGAGTTTCAAGGATTAGCCTATTATTGTGATCTTTGTAGGACAATTATTGTAGATAGAGGGCCTTGTGAGGTAGTGGCTTGGCTTAGGAGGGTCTTATATTCTCCACAATTTAGTAAGCTATAGGTTGTTCCTTGTTTGGCTTAGATTGGACTTCGTTTGGGCTTAGTTTTGGATACATACTATTTGTGGTATGTTGGGTGTTGATTGAGAGGGACCCTTTCTATTTTTGGAAAGTGCATTTGGGCAGATGGAGAAATAATAGGTATAACTCCTATTTTAAATGACATATTTAAATGGTGAGTACTATGGGAGTTATTATATTTTTAGTGGCCAAATTATTACTAATTTATTAAATGACTTATTATAAAGTTATAATTTAATTTTATAATTTCACTTGAGAGTTGAATTATCATTGGAAAGAGTCATTTATTAATTAGTTAAGCCAAGTAAAGTGAAATAATCTAATGGAAGCTTCTAATTAATGTTGTGTGGTGAAGCTTCTTGAGTGAAGTTACATTTTGGCAACAAAAAGGGCATTTGGAGGTTATAAATACAAGCCCATTTGTTGGGAAAAGCATGCTTGGATATTTATTTTATTTTGTTGCCTTTGTGGCTTTTATCGAGGTTCTGAATTTTGATGCCCTTGCTGAGGTATAAGGGTTTGGAGTTGAGAAGTGTTGTGCAATTTATGACTGAAGTATTGTGAATTCTTTTCCTAGAGATCATTTGAAATCACTGCCAAGGTATAGTGATTTGGAAAATTGTTTGGAATCTTCCATTACTGTATTTATTGAATCTAGGAAGATTTTGTGTGTTGAAGAATGCAGTGTTTGAGATCATTGACTTGCATGCCCAATTAATTGTTGGGTAAGGATTTATGTTGTAAATTGGATTAATTTAATCTAAGGTTGAAAGCCCTATTAAGCTATTTTATTATATCTTGGGTTGGACATTATTTATGCAATTTCCTGTATCTATTCATCTGGAAAACTATGTGACTAACTACTAGAGTTTGGGGCATCCTAAATACTTATTTTTGGATGGATATAAATGGTGATCAACGTGTCTATTCTGGGCAGTAAATTATTTTCCATTCAATCTACTTGGGACTACTTTCTATCATTCTAATAGGATTAGTGTTAGCATGCAAGCTGGGAATATGTCCTCCTTGCCAATAACAAGGAATTATCAATAAATGTGTGCATTCTCAGTCTGCTATGATTTGGAGCTGCTTATCCAAAATTAGCAAGATCCATTTGGGGGTTATTATAGTGGTATTAGAGTGGTTTCCTGCTAGCCTATAGGAATTGGGCTCTGTTATTATTTTAATCAGTGCTTACTACATATATTATCAAATTGAATTTTTTATTTGGTTTTTAGCGTTATGGATGGCGATAGGATACTTAGTATTCATGATACCCATAGAGAGCATACTTCTCCACCCATGGATGGAGAATCTAAGATATAGGATATTGTGAAACAGTTAGATGTGCTAGTCAATGAGCTAAATCAAAATCAAAAAAGGATGACCCAACTGATTTTGAATATGAGATTTGAGCAAAGCATGATATCACTTTTTTGAAGAGAAAAATGTGATGATATAGTTGTGGTAATAGATCTGCAGGACATTTCTTATAAGTCACTACATGAGCTGAGCATAGTTGAGGTTGAATATAATAATTCATGTTAGCTTGAGTCAAATGATGAAAATATTTGCATGAATTCCCAGGATCATATATTTGATGATGATGTAACAATAGTGGCAGTAGGAGCATGTGAAGATATTGTCATATCAACAATGACCTCTACGTCAGTCCATCCATCCAATGAGGAGTTTAGCAGTATGTATATAGTTGTTGATGTGTGACCTGATACTAGTACACATGTCATTAATGATGAGGTGAGTGGTGTTGAGGCAAAGTCATGTTATAGTTTAGATTAGTATAGTGGTGAGGTTCACTTCGTGGACAATCCTATGTTTGACATGGATGCAACATTCTCCAATGACAATGTATTGTTTGAGGTTGATGTTGACCACTCACCTAAGTGGAGTTGGACTCAATTTTCACCAATTGTAGATTCAGTTCAATTTTTTCTTGTAAAAGTTGGTGATGTTCCTGCATCCACATATTTTGATGTGGCTACACCTATCATTGATACAATTAGCATGAGTGCATATGGTTCTATAGTAGTTACATCTTTTTAGGAATTGTTGGTGATGATTAGGATTCCAAACCAATATATATATTATGTGGGTGGTGATTAAGAAGAAGAGTATGTTGAGATTTCATGTGGAGTTGTCTTTTAGTGATGCCTTGACTTTCACATTATCATCACAAGTATTGGGTGCTACATTGCAGGCAATGTTCATGGTCCTAATGATATTGGCAGATAGCTAGTTCAATGTTGATAGGGATGCCACACACTTCTTCATTTGGGATCCAGGTGGAGGTTGGAGTTTACAGTGTTGCTAGATTACTTGAGTTCAAGCAATCTCAAGGAGGGGGGACTATAATGTCCCCATTTTTGCCAGAATTGGAGTTTCAGGGATTAGCCTATTACTGTGATCCTTGTAGGATAATTATTATGGTTAAAGGGTCTTCTAAGCCAGTGGCTTGTCTTGGGAGGTTCTTATTTTCTCCACAATGTAGTAAGCTATAGGTTGGTCTTCATTTGGCTCAGATTGGACCTCATTTGGGCTTAGTTTTGGGTACTTACTATTTGTGGTAAATTGAGTATTGATTGAGACATGGACCCTTTCTATTTTTTGAAAGTGCATTTAGTCACATTGAGAAATAATAGGTATAACTGCTATTTCAAATGACATATTTAAAAGGTTTGTATTTTGAGAGTTATTATATTATTAGTGACCAAATTATTATTAATTTATTAAATGGCTTATTATAAAGTTATAATTTAACTTTACAATTTCACTGAAGTTGAGAGTTGAGTTATCATTGGAAAGAGTCATTTATTAATTAGTTAAGTGAAGTCAAGTGAAAGAATCTAATGGAAGCTTCTAATTAATGTTGTGTGTTGAATCTTCTTGAGTGAAGTTACATTTTGGCAACAAAAAGGCATTTGGAGGTTATAAATTCAAGTCCATTTGTTGAGAAAATCATACTTGGATATTTATTTGCTTGTTGCCTTTGTGAATTTTGTTGAGATTTTGAATTTTGATGCCCTTGTTGAGGTTTAAGGGTTTAGAGCTAAGAAGTGTTGGGTAATTCACAACTAAAGTATTGTGAATTCTTTTCTTGGAGACTATTTGAAATCATTGATGAGATATAGTGATTTGGAAAATCATTTGGAATCTTCCATTACCATATTTAATGTAACTGGAAATATTTTGTGTGTTGAATAATGTCGTGTTTGAGATCATTGACTTGCATACCCAATTATATCAATTCTTGGGTAAGGATTTATGCTGTAAATTGGAATAATTTAATTAGGGGTTGAAAGCCCTATTGGGTTGTTTCATTATATCCTAGGTTGGACATTATATTTGCAATTCCCTATATCAGTTCATCTGCACAACTGTGTGCCTGACTACTAAAGTTTGGGGCATCCTTAATACTAATTTTTGGACAACTTTAAATGGTGATCAATGTGTCTATTCTAGGAAGCAAATTATTTTCCATTAAATCTACTTGGGATTGCCTACTATCATTCTAACAGGCTTGGTGTTAACATGCAATTTGGACAAATGTCCTCCTTGCCAATAATAGTGATTGTGTGAGGGAATCATCAATAAATCTGTGCATTCTCAATTTACTATGATTTGGAGCTGCTTATCCAAAACTAGCAAGAGCCATTTGGGGGTTATTACACTTACATCTTGGCATGTTTGATGTTCATTAGATGTAACTGGATCTTTAGTTAATAAAGGAGTTGTCTTAGTTTTATCTTTGGTTGTTTTTCCATTGTGTGACTCTTAGTTGGGGGTTTGGTCATTTCCTTTTGGGATTCACCAGCCTTGTATTGCATCAGATGATATCAAAGTGAGGAGCAAGGTTAGATCTTAATTAGTAACTTATCAAGTGCCAAATCTTTTGGTTTTGGGTTGGTAGATCATGGTTCTAACTTGGAATTGAAGAGAACTTGTACAAGGTAGATTGTTGAACTAGTTACAAATCGATTGAAACTATTATTGTTCTTGTAGTCAGTAAAATGACAAATTTGTGGAAGATTGCAAGTATGTGCAATAGATTGCTGAAAGTGAGGTAATTGGTACTTGGTAATTAGATCACCAAAGTTGAGGCAACTACAGCACATAATTGGTTAAGTATGCCACCTAGAAGGATGAATCCTAGGAAATTAGAACACATGTTTTAGGAATTTAAAGCCGAAGTGAAAACTAAGATTTATAATGTCTTGAATGGATTGAGAAGGAATTCTGAGATAAAGGATAAGTATGAAGAAGCTGCTAGATATCTTGAAGCACATGAAGTAGTGATTCCCACAAAGGAGGAAACATTTCTCTGAGCTATGACACAAGTTGGCTAGAGTCATAGAATAGATGTTTCCAATTTCTCTAGTTTATTGCATCCTAAGGATTTCATTGATTGGATTAATGTACTAGAAGATTATTTTGAGCTAGAGGATGTTAGGGATCCACAAAGGGTTAGGTTAGCACAAACTAAGATAAAAGGTCTTTCTAATTTTTAAGAACCTCAACCAATTCTAACTCCAACAACATCAAATTACTTTACTTTTTAGATGTTTGAGATTTTGTCAAACACTTTGCATGCTTCCTCTATCTTAGTGTCCTTTAATTTTATATTGTATTTTCATACTTGACATGGTTTAAAATAATGTTCAAATGGTTGCAAAATAACTCAATGATGACTAAGAAAAGTAAAAGTGGTAATGGCAACTTCTCTTGATCATTTTGAATGTGTATATCAGAAGTTTTACATGTAAATCTATACCTACAACTAAGAAACATTTCTACAAACACTTGGCATGCATACTAATGATTTATTATAGCTAAGACATATAGCTACAACTTGGTATTTTATTGAATAATTATCGTGCAACCAAAGTATTTACCATGAACAACAAATAATGAAGCTAGTGATTTGCAATTATAAACTTGCAAGTTACTGCATCATTTCTCAAGTAGTTTGCAATTAAAAATAAAAACCTAATTGTTGTGATGCACAAAATTTGCTGGGAATAGTTTGTTATTTCCAATTCCACACTATGTATGTGCAAAACAAGATGATCAACATGCTTGCTATTTGATCATGGAACTCAAACCAATCAGGAAATGCCTCCAAATTCCCAATGCAACCCTTTCTTGTCCAATCACTTCTTAATATAGGTAGATCACAACCCCTAATCCAAGCTTCATAGTGATGTCCTAAGGAATTTATAGTCACCACAAATATGAAAAAATTAATGATGCCAAACAACAGTATTTTGTGACGATAAAGCATGGAAGCCAATGTTAGAAACAAATTCCAATTCTATCTACCCAAGTTGAAGAATATAGCTGAACTATGTGAATTTTTTTTAGGCAATTGGCCTTCAATGAATCATAGTTTGTAATAGATTTTGGAGGCACTTGAAATGCCCAATTGTTTTGATCAATTTTTAGTAAATAGAGAGAAATCTTGGTATACAACAACAACAAAATTGTGATAAGAATGATCATAATAATTTACTAGATATTGAGAGCACAATATACCATGTATTTCAATAGCTCAATGTGAGAGTCAAAGGAGGGACCAATCCTTAAGAAACCTTTGTTGAAAACCTTCAACAACTTCATAAATAATCAAAACAATAGCCAATAGAATGGTTTATTTTTCTCTACATTAAGTCTCTTTTATAATGTAAAATGAAGTGTGGCTTCTCTAACATACTCTTCACTTAAGATGCTTCTTGGATACACTTTTAAATTAATGACAGAAATTTATAAAGAGTGACTTAATAAATAACTTATAACATGAACTCCATAAATTGATCCCATGAAATGTTAATGAAGCCAAACACTATGTGCCTCTATTGCATGCTAAATATAGTAAACACCCATAATTGACTTATAGTTAATAGGAAGTCTATCCACAAAGACCCTCAAATCAATTTTCCATCTCATGAGGGTCACAATGATGAACTAACCAAGCTTATAGGAACTCACTAAAATGAGGACATTACTTGGCTTATGGTGGAAAAAATTATAGAAAAATAGGGAGGACAATGGCAAACTTAAAATCAATAGATGGAAAGTTGTAGTGTCTAGACTTAGAGCTAAGTTCATACCTGAGGACTATGAAGTTGAATTGTTCAAGAAGTTGTAGAATTTGAGGCAAAAGAACTTATCACTTAAAGAGTATACTGAGGAATTTTACAAGATGCAAATCAAATCTAGACATCATGAGTCTTATAAGGAAAAGATTGTGAGGTATGTAAATGGTGTTACACTTAATATTCAAGATGAGTTAAGTATGTTAAGGATTAGTTTAGTTGAAGATGCTCATCAATATTCCTTGAAGGAAAAAGATAAGTTAAATAGAAAAAAAGGTAACCTTAAAGGTAGAGACAAAAAATTGGTTAGTTTCAACAAAGCAAAACAAATGATTGCAATTGAACCTGATCAGAAAAATTTGAGGAAGAGGTTTGACAATAAGGTATTCAAGGGTACTTGTTTCAAATCTGGCAATGGGGGACACTAAGCTTCTTAATGTCCTAGCAAAGGTTTTGATAAGGAAAAACTAGTGGCACAAGAGGATCAATTTGTGGAGGAACCTAAAGTTGATATGGCTTCACCAAAGATTGAAGAGTCTCACTCTCTTATGCTTAGAAGAATCATGTTGGCTAAACATGAGGCAACACCAATTCAGAGAGAAACTTGTTTATAACTATTTGTAAATTAGAAGGAAAATGTTGTAAAGTCATCATGGATGGTGGTAGTACTAATAACTTTGTATCAGAAGAAATGGTAGAAAAACTTGGATTGCAGAGATTTAAAAATCCATGTCCTTATACGATCAATTGATTTCAAGATGATCATTGGGTACACATTAGAGAGAAATGTCTAGTTAATTTCAGTATTGGACCTTATAAGGATGAAGTTTTATGTGATGTGGTTAACATGAGTGCTCATCATGCTTTGCTTGATAGACCTTGGCAATATGACAAGGGAGCTATTCATGATTATGGAAAGAACATTGTTACTATTGAGAAGGATAGTAGAAATTTTATTCTAATTCCTTTGAAGGATGAGGACAAAAGAAGTGCAAAGGACTCGAGTATTGCTAAGATTATCAATTTAAATGTTGCAAAACCTATAGATAAGATGGTTATGAATATTAATCAGTCTGATATTTGTTTGTAGTAGTTACCATTTAGGATTTTCTAAAAGGAGTATTTTATTTGAGTTTTCTAGCAGAAGCATATTTGTTGTTGACAATAAATGAATGAGTTGCAAAAGTAAGCTTGAGAAAAATTTAGTAGTTTTTTATGGGGAAGATTTATGGGTTAAGAATGAACATGGCATTTATGTTTAGAATCCTATCACATTTTCATAAGTACTTACAAAACATCTTCTTTTCACCTCCAATGTCTTATGTAGCAGCATCCTTGGGTCATTGGCAATCTCGCATAACCCAAAAATAGTTTTCTTTATTTTTTGTTTTCCAATTTCAGTCCAAGTATTCAAGGGTGCAATCATTTGATCACACATTCTAGTCTATGTGAGTTTGGTTTCATATTGAGGACCTATTGTGGATCATCTTCATAAGGTTGTAGTCTTTATGTTTCATATACTTGGATATCTAATTCATTTTCTCAGATGGCATTTTCTTTGTTGGCTCATTAGGTGATGCATGGTAACTTTCATATGTGGTGATCATCCTTAATTATGAGGATTCATGGCTTTTAATGTGGGTTCTTGGATCACACATGGACCTATATTTGAGATCACTAGTTCTTTTATGTTTAATTATGTGTTCGCTCATTTAATTAAATTAATTTTTATTTTATAACATGTTTCTTGATTATGGTAAATTATGATCTTTGAGCTGAACTACGTGTCACAATGGCTATTTTTATATAATGTGAGATGTATCTTGTAGTGGAAGATAGAGGAAGAGGAAGACCATCAAGAAGTGGCTTGTTGATAGAGTTGGTTTATGTTTGTTTCTTTGTATTGGCCTAATCGGAAAGGCCTTACAACCCAACATTTTTTATGTTCATTTGATGTATGAGGATCTTCTATTTTTGAATTAAATGTAGCCAAAACTAGGGGCTAGCCCATATACAATAAAACTAGTCAACTACTAGCAGATTACCAACAACCAAAACTACTCCCTACCACTTAAAAACAAAAAGATATAGATAAAAAAAAAACTAAAAAGAGTATCAGTAGGCCTAACATTGCCTGTATTAAGTCTAGAGAAGCTACATAAATATATGAACAAAGGCCTAATAGCCTTAAATTCAGCCAAGTCTAGGAACTAACAGATAAACAACATTTAAAAAAAGGAGGGGGGATTCATTAAGGCTTCTTGTCCTCTTTCCTCCCCAGGAGGATGTTTGGCCAATCTTCTGTAAGGAAGTCAAACAGTAATTTGGAGTCCTCCTTCGACAATTCTCCCTCCATATCTTTCAGTAGGTGAAGAGTGGTGGCAACAACATGTATCACTTTAATAGTGAACATTGTCAAAAGATGCATCCTTTCTTCTAGTGCATGAATTCTCTACCACACCTCATCACTTGCCATCTTCTTGATGTCCACATTACCCTCCTGCATGTCACCCAAACTGCCATTTGTCTGCATCAAAGTGACATCCTGCACATTTGGGGGGTTAGCAATATCCTATTAAGATCAATTACCCAAAGATCATATGAAGATCAGTTAACACCATTTCACATTCTCAACAGTATATGTTTTTTCTCAACTTATGGAAAAGTGAATCTAAATGCTCTCTTATAGTGTTATTAGATTATGATTCTTCTTGACATTGTGCCAAGGTTGAACTCTCATTTTTAGAGTACTGCTCTCTGCTTATTTGATTGTTTTGAGATTTTATGCCAAGATTCTTCTTGGAAATGGCTTTACTTGAGCATGTTAATGCTCAACTTTCTGCTTCTTGAAGTCCCATTATCTAGGTGACGCCAATCCCTTCTCTCATGTTGTTTTCACTCATCTTGCTATTTCTTGAAGTCTCCTTTAACATCATGGCCTTATTGCTCAATTTCTTTTTCCTTCAATGCAATTTTGTTCTCAAAATTGCTTGTGTTTTCATTCATCTAATGCTGCAAGCATTTCTAAAACTGAAAGTTCTAACCTTTGTATCTCGCTTTTTCATTGTATCCTTATCCATCTTTGTCCAAGTGGATCAAATGCCCTTGAACATTTTTGGAGTGCATGAATTGCAATATTGTGTCTGCACTTTTAATGAAGTTTTTCTTGACAACTTTACATTGTTTGTATTTTTGATGTAGAAATAAAAAATTAAATATTAAGAATAAGAATCCAAAGCATTCCCCAATTCCAATAGAACAAAGGTGCAAGGAGAATCTACCTTGTGAATAAGTTGGTATTCCAAGATTCAATACCAAGCTCAATTTTTGTTTGGTTCTGGAATAACTTTAATTATACATCCATAAATGATATCGGTAAAGACATGTGCAATTCAAGGGAACTGCTCATCTTAAGTATGCCTTCTCTTTCAACTTTTTGTTTTTTCACATCATGCCATCTCTTCCAACATGGGAGCAATTATTTGGTTCATGAAACATGCTTGTGAGCAAGGTGTTTATAGTTATTTTCATGCTGAAAAGTTTTCAAAATGGGATTATTATTATTATGTCCAAAAACATGCTGCAACTGTTGAAATTGTATTTACATAGGGCTCCAACAAAAACTGAAATGAGCTTTATGTTTCCAATAATCACTGTTGAATTAGATTTGCATTTGCATGCTGGATTTTTCAAAATGCTTGAACTTAAATTTTGTTGCTACTTCACCCAAGAATGATGCTATCACTATTACTTTGGAGGAATTGCTGCGTGCCTCTACACCTTTTTGTCTTTGGTAAGCTTTGCTTCTTATGTTTGGGATTAAGTACATCGACCAATTCTATCCCTTTGATTTTAGGGTTCTGTTTTTTTGGATTGTTTCTTTTGATTCTTGATTATTAAAAAACCACTGAAGCCTACATTACAACAAAGGTAAACAAAAGCATCAAGTGGTAGCACAACACTAAGAAAGGATGGATAAATTACACGCAACACTAGTTGTTGGCATGTGGTAGTACCATACGAGTTGTGAGATTTTCGAAAACGTAGAAGGGTTTACTAAACACGGACCATTGGTAATGGTGTTTTGATTGTTATATTGACACTACTTTTAGGCACGCCACCTTGTAATGGATTGAGTTGAGAGTCTGTGGTAAGTTTTGAGACCATTCATTAACACTTTCATTACATGAGACTTCATTTTATTCATAATTTGTACTTCATTCTTTAATTGGCCATGATGGATTTGTGTAGTTACAATATTCTTGTAGTTAAGCCTGTACAAATCATTGTCTCTCATATCTTAATATGAGAATGTACGTTGATCTAGATTTGGATCTCAGTGTTGAACAGTTAATGCTTGACTTATAAAGAGCATCCAATCTTATTCTTCATCTTGCACAGATTTCCGTTTTTGTCTGCATAGTTCATTCATATATTTTATTGGATTTATATTCTCCTCTTCTACATTCGAATAAAGAGTGAAGTCTATGGGAAAGAGTTCCTCTGTAGCTATATCTTTACATAGTGTTGATGTATCTTACATTATCTGCCTTGATTGGTTCTACACATACTTTTTGGTATATTGATGCTTCTTATGAGTAATCACTGAATTTGTAGGTACGTATTCTCTCTGATTATTCAGTAGAACATATCAATAAACTCCTACTAAGTTGGCCATGATTCTTCATGACTGTGATAGATGTCTTTAGTAGTAGTGTCTGATGTGCATGTCTCAACTCGTGGCTCCCTTGACGAGGTTAATAGGATCCCGCCATGTGTGTAGATCCTCAAATATAACAATGCTCCTGACTAGTATACAGATCACAATATTTGTCAAACTTGTACCTCTGTTCTTAATTGTGTGTCTTAAGAGAGTTAATGTGGCATATGTATCGCTGCCATAAAGGAGTCGCTAACATTTGATTGCTCGACCTCCTATCTGTAATTTGCACCTCAGTTAGACGAGTATTTGAATTACTGGCATTTATGACGATTCAGACCTTCTCCTGTTTCTCCTGTTTCTCCTATGCTGAAACAGAAGATAGTGTAATCATCATCGCATCTCCCGAATGATTACCACTTAGAAGTATGATGGAATGGTTCCCAACTTGAGTCCTGAACTCGTTCCAAAATAAGACGTTATATCCCCGATTGATTCGTCACATAATCATCTACAGAAAATCGATGCCAAGACCATAGTGAACCTCTCTATGGTGATAATCATTTTGGCAACTCATGCCTTTATCAAGATAGTATATTGTACCCTTAATCTTCCAAATCCCTCCTGTATAATTCATATATGTCTTTACGTGTCCTAGCTGATGTCCCCTCCATTTAATGTTCGATTTGTCCATTCCTTTAAAATCTATCGAGTAACGCAATGGTCTGTTCTTTCATAGCCGATCATTGGCTAGACGGAGATTGATTTAGTTTTTGCATAATATTAACTTTATATGAAATATTTGAATTATATTATATGATAACGTATTAAATATATCACCGCAAAATGAATATGAATTTTATATTTTGTGTGATGATAATATTATTATCAAGATGTTCACTTAATTATCATTATATGTGTTATTATATTAATAATTGGTTATACCATATTATTCATTAATTATTAATTATTTAACTAATGTAATTATATTTTTTATTATTTCATTATTTATTAAATGTTGTCTTTTAGATAGGGGCATTACAAATTGAGTAAGAAATCGATATACTAAGTGATAACATCTTGCTTATATGTAATTGTGGACACATTGTCACAATTTTATAGGATGAGAAATTATTAGTGACTATTTGTGTTTGGTATGCTTAATTTAGGTCCAATCTTATTTGGTTCACATATATTTAATCATGACTATTTTATTTCAATATTTCAATACATTGTTGGGACCTTAGAAGACAAATGTTCAAGGTCAAAAATCCAAATCTATGTTTATAAAACTTGAGGATTGGGTTCAATCAAAATTGAAGCTCTTTTAATTTCAATTAGAATGAAACTTTGGAAGAGAGATATTCTCTAGAGATGTGTGCCTTCATATTGAGAGTAACAAGCTAATTTTTCAAGTTGTAGGTATAAACTATGGGCTTTAGAAGAAATTGATAAGAGATGAAAGTTCATAAATTTCTTGTTTGAGACTACACAATTAGGACTAAAGTCTTTTTGATAGCTTAGTAAAATAAATAATAGAAGACAATAATTAAAGGGCAAGGTGCTATTTTTAATGTATACATTGTTGAGGAAGATGTGTATTTCCCTTAAGGCCCATTTGGCTACGAGAATATAAAAATGGGAATAGGAATACCTATTCTGGAATACTTATTCTTGAATAGAAAATGGGGTTACATATTCCTATTCTTGTTTGGCTCACCCAAAATTTGATGTGGAATTATGGACTCAAAAATTTATGTTTTCTAAAATTTAAAAAAATTGGAATAGGAATACGTATTCCAATTCCACCTATTTAGGTGGAATAGAAAATGCTCATTTTTGGGCCAAAATTGGAATATGTATTCCAATTTTATTCCTATTCGAATTCCAATTTGGTGCATCCAAATAGAGAATTCAAAATTTTAAGAATATACATATGCCTATTCCACTTGTTTTCCCATTGTCAAATAGGCCCTTGATGAAATTTTACTTGGGATTTTTTTTGTGAAAATTTTACTTGGAATTTTTTTTGTTAACAAGGTTCACTTTAAACTAGAGGGCCCTTTGTTTTGCAAGATTTTATTGATTTGAAAATCCTGGTCCACCCTTTCCAACTTCATATATTTATTATCTTTCTAGTTTTAGCTATCTTTCTTTTTATGTGTCCTTGATTTTTAGATATTTTTAAATTTGTTTATTCTTGACAGTTCTAGATTAAAATTGGGTCATATTTGAGGAAAGTTTAAGGTAGTCAAATTATTTTTCCACTTTGAAATGTTTGAGCCATGTTTGGGCTCAATTCTAGTTTGAGTTATAATGTATTTGTTTCATTGCATTTAGTGATCTCTAATGAAAATGTTGTTAAGTTAAAATGGACTTGAACCATAATGGATTAAGATGCATCTTTTGGATCATGTGTAATTAAACAATAAGTGCCCTAGGATTTGAGTGTATCTTTTTATTTCCTTTAATATTTATTTGAACCTAAATTGACTTCATACACCAATCTTGTAATTGACTTACTCTAATATGGGTTGATAAGATATAATAATAAATTTTTAGATATGACTACTTGGCTCTCAAACCTCAAATCCCTAAATAAAAACTATACTCAAGTGCCAAAGGTGCTAACTTGGGGTAAAATACTTGCAACGTATACTTGGCTAGGGACAATAATGAGCCAAGTGATAAAGATGGGCAACTCATACTTTCAATAATGTTTATTTCTTGGGGTTACTCTTCAAGTTTGGTAAAAATAAATTATGCCATTATACACCTTGAGATAAATGACATCCCATTTGATGAGAGAATTTTTTTTTTCATTTTATACCATTTTCATATACTTTCATATCCATTTCTATATCACATTTTCATTTAATTTTCATATCATCTAATGATTTTTTATTTGATAATATATATTTTTATTAATACTTAAACCAAAGGATTACATCATTAATTACATCATTAAAAAATCCACGTTGTGACTGTATATATCCTTCTACACACATCATCATTTAACTATAAATGTGTATCAAATTTATCTAATTCATTAGACATAAATATTGTCTTAATCCTACATTCCTTTTGAATATGTTATTATAACTATGGTTATAATATTATAGCCTTGTTAAGTTTACTAATTAATAGTTTATGCAATGAGTTTCAACATCACATGGAGCTAGTAAAGTTTACTTATATCTGCAAACACCATTAGAGGATGTTGGAAATATACATGCCCTTATTCAATATGTTATGCAGAGGTATTTCCCATAAAAAAAAATAGGGAGGTGACTTATTGAATTTTCAAACATTGCGACTTAGCATGGAGTCATGACCTGTTGGTGTTGGGACTCCCATGCTAGAATCCCTCTTTCAATATCCCATCAATCAACAACAATTAATCACTTGATAATCACAACCTTTATATAGTTGGTCAAATTTAGTCATACTTAAAACTATTATAATATGAAATGATTTATATGTAAGAAATGAATACACCATTGGTAATATGAGAAATGACATATTTGAGAAAATATTTGATCAAAAGAATTCCACTATTTTGATATTACATTTCATATCATGAGTATTGGCCTCCATAAAATCAACATATGAAATTCACCAAATACTTTGAGTATTGGCCTTCAAAATATCAACATGCGTTATCCACAAAGTACTCAATAACGTAATGACCTACAAAATATCAACACATTCACCAAATACTTATCATATATCTATAAAAATAACTCAAAGAACATCAAGTGAATGGCATCTAACACTTAGTTGTTGATTCACAAGATATAATTTATCATGATCTATTTCAACATTTACATAAAATGTATATCAAATGGAGCTAGTAAAATTTACTTATATTTGAAAACACCATTAGAGGACATTGGAAATATGTGTTCTTGTTCAATATGTTATGCAAAGGTATTTCCCATAATAAATAGGGAGGTGGCTTATTGAATTTTTAAATGGTGTGACTTAGCATGGAGTCACAACCTATTGGTGTCATGACTCCCACATTGGAGTCCCTCTTTCAATATCTCATCAGTCAACAACAATTAGTAACCCAATTATAAAAACCTCTGTATAGTAGGTCAAAATTAGTCATACTTCAAACTATTATAATATGCAATAATGTGTATGCAAGAAATGAATATAACAAAGTTTGTATGTGTGTGCATGTATATATGTATATGTATGTAAATCATGATATATATTAATTATATATAATTATATGTATGTATGTATGTATGTATGTATGTATTTCAATTACACACACTCATATTGTCTAACCAAATTACAACTTTAACACTCCCTCTCAATGAAGAAGGATAAAATATAGGAATGAATACTTACACAATGATAGTATGGAAAATGATACAATTGAGAAAATATTTGATTCAAATGTTTCCACCATTTTAATATCATGAGTATTGGCCTCTAGAATATCAACATATTATATTCACCAAATACTATGAGTATTGGTTTGCAGAATATCAACATATGGTATTCACCAAGTACTCAATAAGGTAATGGGTTGCAGAATATCAACACATGATATTCACCAAATACCTATCATATATCAATACAAACAACTCATAGTCTATCAAGTGAATGACATCTAACACTTAGTTGTTAATTTACAAGTTATAAATTACCATGATCTTTTCCAACATTTACATTAATTGTATATAATGATTTAAGTTATTGTAAGATTGCCACCTTCCAATAACTTTTAAAAATACAAGTGATGACCATTTGAAACTCATCACTTTCTCATGATGTATACATGTCTCATATAATCATAAAATTCATAAAAATTAATATATTTTACAATAATCAATTATTCTTTGACATTTTCTCAAGCATTACAAACATATCACGTTCTTTTCAAAAGTGTTCCTCTTTTCCTTTGCAATAAAGAATAGAAAGCTACCTCTTAATCCAATATTTCACATGTATTATGGATGTTTTGAAGTTCTTTAAAATTGAAATCTCTCTAAATCTATATTAGATTTGCTGACTTTGGCAATAGATGCTTGATGTTTGAGTCTACCAGGCATTGTACTATTGAGTGGCCATTATTTTTATATCTAAAGCATTGTATTTTAGAGTAGTCTATACATTTCCTTTTCCCCTTGAATTTAGGTTTCTTCCTTCTACCAACTTGAGTTATGAGAATCTGAATATCACCACTATCACCAATTCTTCGATATATTAACATGCACTACTCTGGAATGTAGACACCCTTAAGATGATCAAGTTTAGGAAGCTTGGATTGAAAACATACTCTTTGTCTAAAAGTTCCCCTTGATGATGATAGTCCTTTTAGTGTTATCATGGTTCATTTTTTGTCATCATAGATGTGACCAATTGTAGAGAGTTGGTTTCTTATTTATGTTATCCTCATGAAATATGAAGTGATAGATTCTCCTTTATTCATCTTGATGTTGCAGAGTTTGTTTTCTAGTGTGAGAATTATGTTGCTATTGTTTATCTCATACATCTCTTCAAGTACTTTGAACATGTCATGTGTTATGTCTAGTTTTTTAATAAAGAGATGTAAAACTAAAGAGATGTAGATGATCCTTAACATCGTCCAATAGTAATTTCATATCCCTAGTATTGTAATTTTCCTATCGACTTAATTCATCACCCATCTTGAGCGGTTGGTATTATTTTTAAATAAATTGTTTTAGATCATTCTCCTTCAAGATTAATATTATTCGCAATTTCCATTCTGCAAAATTTGAGTCATCTTCAAGTTTGTTCTCTAGACTCATACCATTCACCATTTTGGTAGATAAGGGTATAAGAATATTTGAGTTCATTACATAGATAAATTTGATTAGGATTGTCTCTTAGACCTGCTCTGATGCCATGTAAATATTTATTAGATTGCTCTGGTTCATCACACAAAAATATTGTCTTAATCTTATATTCCTTTTGAATATGTTAGTATAATTGTGGTATATTATAGCCTTGTTACTTACTTGCATTTTATGAAGGGAGTTTTGGTATCAAATGGAGGCAATAAAATTTACTTATATTTGTAAACACCATCAGAGGATGATGGAAATACATGCTCTTATTTGATATGTTATGTAGATGTATTTACCATAATAAATAGGAAGGAAACTTCAAATGGCATGACATAGTGTGGAGTCACAACTTGTTGGTGTCGTGACTCCTATGTTGGAGTCCCTCTTTGATGCATCAACTTTTGGGAGTCATAACTTTTGACTTTGACTTGGGTTTTCTCTCAAATTTTTATAGTGACTTCAGTAGGAGGAGTTAGGTGGTCTACCAATTCACTGTTTCTTTATTGTGTCCCAAAAACATATTTTTCAAGTTTTAAAATATCCTTTTAGATCCCTAAAATCCTCTTTCCATAATCTATTTTTTTTATTTTATTTTTTGTAATAACTTCAAATGGGTGTTTGTAAATTTGAAGATTAGTTGGTAGGTCTAGTTGTCATAGTTTAAGGAAAGTCCATTTTTATTTTCAACTTTCTAGGAGTTAATTTTGAAAATTACCTAAAATGGTAAATTCTAAGATTTGTAAAAATCTTCCAAAAAAGGTAATTTTCTACTTTTTTGAGTTTAACGAGTTTTTAGTTATTTAAGAAGTTGAAAAACTATGTAGAAGGTATTGGAAATATAAAATAGGTTAAGTTACTAAGAGGGGAGGGGTGAATCGGTAATCAAGAAAACTTAATCTTAATTCATCAATTAATCCTTCATATGTATTCTTATCTAATTGCATGCATGAAAAATTGAAAGCATAAAAAAATTCATAACACTTTGACACACAATATGGTAACCCAGAAACCTTCCAAATAGAAAGTAAAACTAGGGTGGGGATGATTTTAGTATTGCAATACAAAGTTGGCTTATTAAGGCTTACAATGATCACTTTTGATGATCGGCCTTTTTAGGAGCAATAAGGACTGCTAGGTCCACCTTGCAAAAGGATTTACAAACATACAATGAAGTATGCACTTGGTAAAGAAATTTACAAAAGACTGTTAAGTCTACTTTGTGAAAGGATTTAACTGTTCCACCTGTTAGGATGAACCAGTGACTAATCTGTGATCTGCAACTTAGATTTGTTGAATGAGATTCCTTTGGAGTGTAATGATAGCCTTACTATGATAGATAAATCTTTGTTTCTCCTTATACTACTTGTAGCCTTTTCACTTTGCACTTCTTCTTTTTAATTCTTATTACATTCTTCTTTTGGATGTGATACAATACATTGCATATATACCAATCCAATTAAAAATTCATCAAAGTTGGCTAGAGTACAAGTTTCACCAAAATACACAAAGTTGTCCCAACTGAAGGTACTTGGGTTCTAAAGACAAACTTAGTGAGGTTCTAACACTCGGCAACCATTGTCAACACTTGATATCATCATGCACTTGGTAGACATAGAAGCTCTGCTCATACTAATCACTTCCAAGTAGTCTGAACTTGATCTACACTGGTGACTTGGTGAATACTATGAAACTCGACATATAAATTGAATCACTTGGTTGAAACTGCATAGCTCAGTCAACACTATTACTGTGAGCTCAGTATAAACTGAATCACTTGGTTGACACTACATAGCTTGGTCAACACTAGATTCACATAACTGAAGCTTTGAACTTGGTAAACACTAGAGAACTTAGTTTGTACTGATAAATTCAATAAACACTATGAAGCTCAATTTACATTAATAATCACCAACTTGGTAGATACTACTCAGTATAAACAGAATATTGTTCTTGGAACTTGGTAGAGACTGTAGAACTTAGTAGAGCCTAATTTGCATGGTTAACACTATAAATTGCAAGATAAGCTCAGTAGTTGCTAACCATCTAATTAAGTATGTTTGTCACTAATAAACAAACTTGACTATAATATCAATAATCTCCCCCTTTGGCATTAGTGACAAAAACACTTATCAATCAAAACTGTATTCTTAAAAAGCTCAAAAATAATCTTTAGTCTCCATCTTGTGTCTTCAACTTGGTAACATACTCTATTTTTGAGATTTTTCAAAATTGCTTTTGTAAGATATATTTATCTGAATATTTGTACATGTATATGTGTAATATTATGATGCTCCCCCATACATATATATTCAATATACTTTACCAATTATATACATATGTCTCACATCTTTATATTACATCTTCTTATCTTCTCCTCTTTCATCACATATTCTCCTCCTTTTGACATATTCTCTCCCTTTTTGACATAAATTCCAAAGGTGTATGCTACATGGTAATGCCAAAATATGACAAGAAGTTAGAATGTACCTTTAAAATTAGTGACATTGTCTTTTCCCAATTTTCTTGCAACACCTTGCTTGCATGTAATGCAATCTAAACTTCTACTGATAACTCCATCATGTGGTCAACAATGGAGAAGTTATTTGGATGAGAGTTTTGGCATGTGCAATGTGTTTCTGCAATGCATCCATGTTTGGAAGAATCATGCCTTGTATGTATATGAGTGTGTCCCTTATCCTGGCTTCTTCCCTTGGTAATTCTGCTTGCATATTAGTTAGAAATTTGATCTTTGTGTAATGAGCAAAACTGTTGCTCAGGTCAAGTGACAACTAGTGTGCACTTTCCTTTAGATCTTTATCTATCTTGGAGATTTTTTCTTTGATTTCCTAAGTAAAGATAGATGTATCACATATTTTACTGAAAAGAGAAGTGACATTTTTGGCAAGGGTTTCAAATGAGTTGAGAATAGTAGACAAGTGTACTTGATATATTGCAATCTTTTGTGCAACTAGCTCCAATACTTTGTTTTCAAATTTCTTCTCTACTCTTTGCAACAATTGCCCATTCAAATCTCCATTAAAAATTTTAACAACTTCTACTAACTGAGCCAAAATAGGTTGAGAAGTATCAATCTGAGTGTTGAGTGCATTTGCAAGAATGTTCTTTGCATCTTCTAGCACTTGATGTTCTCCATTTCCCTCCTCTCTAAGCCTATATTGCTTACCTTTCTTCTACAAAAGCTCACCTGCTATATGCATTTGATCAAGATTTAGAGTAGAGATATCCCAATTTGGTATAACTATGTCCTCATCAAGATCAATGTCTTATTCCTTATCTTTGCCTTTGCTAGAAACCTTAGTACTTGCTAAGGCTTGCTCTCAACTACCTTTGTTCTAACTACTTGTACACTGGGAATAGTAATAATAGTGGAAATGGAAGGACTAGGGAAAAAAAAGAAATGTTGCACTGATTTTAGAAATGCCTATTTGTTGAGTGGCCAAATCTAATGAAGGAGGAAGCACTAACTACTTGGTAGATGAAGTGTTGATCACTTTATTCAATGAAGTGCTTAGTTGAAAAAGTGCAAATATTGGTTTAGTGCTTGGATTTGTAATGTTTGTCACAACCAACTTGGCAAAAAATTTCTTTGAGCTTGATGGTTTTAAATATTTTCTTGGAGAGTGAGGAAATGAGGCCATAACTATTGTTGCAATCTTCTCAAGTTTGGTTTCCTCAATGCTCTAAATCTCAAGGAGATTCTCCTCGGTGGCTTCCTATTCTTGCTCCTCATCATCTTTATTATCATCATTTATTACTTCTTCTTCATCATTGTCCTTCTCTTCATTTTCATCTTCATCATCATCTTTATCACTGACATGAACAATAAAATCACTCTTCTGATGAAGATTGTAGGTATTCTTCCATGTATTAGTCACATACTTCACCAGATGTTCAATGCCATTAATCAGTATCAAGCAAGTGTTAAATTTCAAAGTGAGTTTTTCTTCATTTTGCTTCATAGACTCTTTCACTTCTTTGCCATTGAGACTCAACATGAGTTGCCTCAGATTTTGCTCATATATATCCTTTGTAGTTTTCTTGGCATGTTCCCATCTTTGCTAGATTCTTTCCATCAGTTCATCGGGAATTTGTTGTGCAAGTTTGTCAAGTGAATATTTCCATTTACCTAGCTTAGACAGAATCATCTCTTCAACTTGCTTCTTATATTTTATATTTCTGGTCTCATATTTAAAATGATTTAAAATTTTCCATGCCAGCTCTAGAATCATTCTCTTTTAGTTTCTCTTGAAATGTAGGTGGAAGCCATTTGAAAAAAAATCCTCTACTTCTTCACCCAGTTTCAATTTCTTTTTGGATGCCCTTCTAGTGAATACTATAGTAGATGATTTGGTAGGATTGGTTATGATAACCTTACCTTTCTTCTTGATTGGATCTTATTCCTTTTATTTAGATTCATTTTCCTCATCTACTCCATCATCTTCTACCATATCATCTCCTTTACCTTTTGTCAATAGGAGAGTAGAATTAGTTTGTCTTAGTTTTGCTATCCTCTTCTTTCCTTTGCTAACAGCCTAAGGAAGCTTTATCTCTAGTTCAATTCTAGAATTTTCTTCATCATATGTACCAAAATATGTATCCTTTGGATCCATAGGTTCATTCAATAATACCCCAATAATGTCCCTAGTGTCATCAATGTTAACCTCATAGTCTAAAGCCTTAACCCACCCCACTCTAGGTTTGACTACTTGCATGTATACCTTGTCACAGTCTACCATAAAACAAACATCATCCTTGTAATATCAACAATTTTCTTGGGAATTCTAAATCTTTTCTTCATCTTTTCTTTGAATGAATCAAAATAATTATCCATGATATTGACATAGTTTTCACCCATCTATGCTATATATTCATTGGTTTGATATAGTACAAGCACATCCTTTCTCCATACAAATATACATTTTGAAGGGAAAAAATTTTGTACAAAGAAGAATAAATAGGTTAAAAGTGAACCAAACTTACATGGGTTATTCTTCAAGGTTCTGATGCTCTCCATGTTTTTCTTGAATTGGTTCAGCAATAGCTTGACAAAGTCAAAGACATGTTCTTCTTTACCACCTTGAGAGTGAGACCAATTGCCTCACATGATACATTGCTGAGATGACTAGAGCTAAATATTTTGTGTGTTATTACATGAATTCCCAACTTCAACTCCATGTTAGCTACACAACTAATCTTCATACCTCTTCCATCCCATTCGGCAAAAGTTTTATTTTCTAGTTCTAACTGACTTAGGGTTTTGGTAGTCTTTGCTTTGGTCAACATTGGGAGCCCTATGATTTGATGAATCATTTTATTCATTATGGGAATAGGTTGATCCAACCATAGCTACCTATTATGTACATGGATAAGGACAAACCTTATCCATTTTATCTAAAAATCTTGGGGCATATGTGGAATGTGGGTTAAACCCTTGGCTTTCAAGTGTTGATGCTTGGGTTTCAATGCACCATTCACACACAAATTTTTTAGAGTTTCATCCATTTCTAGGGTTCCAATGTCTTGAATCGAACAATAAATATGGGATAAAATATCATTAACTAGAAGTACCTTTGATGGAATTTGTGACTGAGCTCTGGTTGAATCAAGTGTTTCCACAATTGCTAGACTTAACTTGAAGTCTAGTACTTTCCACTCAACTCCTTGAACCAATATCTTAGACCCCTTCTTGGCTTTGTTTTTGAAGGATGCCATTATTCAGTAGGGTTTATGAAAACATGAAAACTTCAACAATAAATTGCATAGATTTCTTGGATGCACATAAATTGCTCTTCACAAATAGCTCCTTAAAAATTCATGGTAACAAATAAATTCAATTTCATCCTTTTTAACAAATTTCACTTTCCAATCACCATTAATGCTTGGTACATTCACTTACTTGGTGATAGACTGACTTCCACTCAATTTGATCTACTTTCTTGGTAGAGTTATCCATGACTCAGTGTCCACACAATGACTTAGTTACACTTGACCTTGATTGGTAGTGTCTTGGAACCCAACCAAGCTCAGTAAGGTCTAGAGTTTCTTTAGACACTCAGTGATCCCTTTGCATCTTTAATTTTGATATGGATCTTTCCTTCTAGCTTACTGGAACTAATGTAGAATGTTTGCTTCAAAATATTATTTCAAGTTATCTTTATAGGAGATCAAGTAGAAATGCTTGAGTCAACCAATCCTTGAGTGACATGCACTTCATTTCTTAGACTTGCATTCTCAGAAGATTTTGGAACCCATTGCTATCTCATCTACTTTTTGATGTTGTTAGCCTTGGCCTTCTTTTCATCTTCAATTATTCTAGTGTTCATATAGTTCTTAGCAAGATGTCCAAGTTCTGTACAAATAAAATATCTTCTAGTGGTGTGTCTTATCCTCATGTGATGTTTCACACAACTTATTCCAACGTGTTCAAATTCTCCATAGTAATGACATATGCACCATTTGTTGTAGTCCCAACCAAATATAGCTTTTACAATCTATTTAGTTGGGTTCAATATCTTGGTTTTGCATTCAGAAGATTTGTGCAATGCTTCTTTCATTTGTGACATTTCCCTTCAAATTTAAGTTTTTTTTTGCATTCATTAGCTCTATGACCATGCATATTGCAATTGTAACATTTTTCATTGAATTCAGCATAACCATTACTCCAACATTTATTTGATATATGACCTAGCTTACCATAGCGATTTCAAGTAGGCCTTTGATTCTTTTGAGCTCCTTGCTTGGATGATTCACCATTTTTCATTTATCCAATTCCTACTTTGCCTTTCTATCTATATTGGTTTTGCTCATTCAATTGATCCATGGTTGCTTGAGATTTCATCATCCTCTCATTGGTTTTTCTACAATCTTTCATTCTTTGATCTTAGATTCATGATTTCTTCATTTGCATTAGTAAGCTGATCAATGAAGTCTCCCTATTGAAGGGATAGATGCTGAATTTTTTTGTTCTTTCCTTCTATCTCTTCTTTTATCTTCCTTTTCTCTTCCATGACTTCACACAATCTTACTGAGTAAATTTATTGTTCTCTTTTTAGCTTTCTTACTTCTTTTTGAAATGTACCATTCTTTTCTAATAGTTCTTTGATTGCTTCATTAGCTTCATCTGAATCACTTGCTGAATGGATATTTTCAATTCTTTCTTCACTATAGAGTTTTTCATTCATCTGCACTACAAGACCTATTTTTCTTTTTAGGGATTGAGAGAGTTTTTCCTTTTCTTTATTAAGTTTTCCAATAGCCAATTCCAAATCTAGTTTTTCATTGTCAATAACCTTATCAAGTTTCAATACCTCCATTGCCTCTAATCTTTGCTTAAGTTGTTAAACTTCTTCTTTGAGAACCACAATGCTTTGATACTAATTGTTGCAAATATAAGATAGGATAAGTTACTAAGAGGGGAGGGGTGAATCAATAACCAACAAAACTTAATCTTAATTCACCAATCAATCCTTCATATGTATTATGATCTAATTGTATGCATGAAAAATTGAAAGCATAAAAACATTCATAACACTTTGACACACAATATGGTAACCCAGAAACCTTTAAAATAAAAAGTAAAAATGGGGTGGTGATGATACTCACAAACTTTAGTACTGTAGTATAAAGTTGGCATGTTACGGCTTACAATGATCACTTCTGATGATCTACCTAGTAGGACCAATAATGATTGCTAGGTCCACCTTGCTAAAGGTTTTACAAACATGTAATGAAGTATGCACTTGGTAAATAGATTTACAAAAGACTATTAAGTCTACCTTGTGAAAGGATTTAATTGTTCCACCTATCAGGATGAACTAGTGGCTGATCTCTGATTTGCAACTTAGATTTTCTAAATGAGATTCCTTTAGAGTGTAATGATCACCTTGCTATCATAGATAAATCTTTTCTACTTCTTATACTGCATGTAGCATTTTTACTTCACACTTCTGCTTTTTAATTTTTATTGCATTCTTATGTTGGATGTGATACAATACATTACATATATACCAATCCACTTTACATTTCCTCAAATTTTGCTACAATACAAGTTTCACCAAAATACACAAAGTCAGCCCAATTATAGGTACTCAGGTTTTGAAGACAAACTCAGTGAGGTTCTAACACTTGAAAACCATTGTCAATGCTTGAGATCATCATGCACTCGATAGACATAGAAGCTCATCCCACACTAATCACTTTCAAGTAGTTTGAACTTGATCTACACTAGTGACTCAGTGATTACTATGAAACTTGACATATAAACTAAATCACTTGGTTGACATTGCATAGCTTAGTCAACAATATCACCATGAGCTCGGTATAAACTGAATCACTTGGTTAACACTGCACAGTTTGGTCAACACTAGATTCACATAACTAAATCTACAAACATAGTAAACATTAGAGAACTCGGTTTGCACATAGAAATTCAGTAAACACTATGAAGCTCAGTTTACACTGATATTCACCAAATTGGTAGATACTACTCAGTGTGAACTGAATATTATTCTTGGAACTTGGTAGCAACTATAGAACTTGATAGATCCTGAATTACTTGGTTAACATTGTAAACTAAAAGATAAGCTTGGTAGCTACTAACCATCTAATTAAGTATGTGTGTCACTAATAAACAAACTTGGCTGTAATGTCAATAGAAGGATGGTTAGAAAATGAAAAATATGTGAGTTTCTAAATATGTTTATCATATCTATATTTTGTTATATGCTTTCCTTCTATAGAAATTATTACTTTATATAGATATTTTGGTGTTACATCATTTGGTATCAAAGCTAGAAGATGGTTAGGAGAGGAAGAGGAAGAGAAAAATGAGGTGTCACCCTAATGCAAAGATTGATGTTGGATATGCAAGGGAAAATTGAACAGCTCAATGAACAAAAAGATAATAAAGGAATACAAGGAATACAAGGAGGGAATGAATCTAATGAAGAGGGAAATTAAAGAGGTGTTGATAAAAAAGAAGAAACTATAGAACAAATGGAATTACTAAGCCATGAAGATAGAGTGCTCAAGGCCTTAGAAGGTAGAAGTGAAGCAATCAAGATTGAAGTTTCAGACTATGCTGGTAGTCTTAAGGTAGAAGAAGTTATATACTGGCACTTTGGAAAGGAAAAAAAGATAAACTTAGTTGAAGATAACTACTATTGGCCCAAGATAAAGAGGGAAATCACTAAATATGTAATAAAGTGTAGAATCTATCAAGTAGCTAAAGGACATTCATATAATATAGGTTTAAACATGCCTAAAATTCTCTGGTAGTGGATAATTTCTAGAGCACATATAAGCCCACACTTAATACAGCAAAATACATAGTCAGTCCATCCATATTTTCAGCACATAGTATGAAACCAAAAAAATTCTCAGATAGAACCTCCTGACCACTCTGTGTCCATTTTGTCCTCAATTTTAACATCACAAAATTGAGGCAACCCTACTAAATTTTCTCATGGATTTGTACTTACATCCTCTTTGCTTCATTCCATTAAAGAGACATCATAAAAACTATTCATTATCCCCGAATTGTTCTTCGTGTAGTCTTATTTTTGTGTTCTTTTGAGATTTTTCCATCGAGATCATTCTCAATTGTTTGTAGGTAAGAGTTTTCCTTCTTGCACTTCAAACACTTAATTTTTGGTGAACTTTTAGGTCTTTTCTTTGTTTTCCTTTGTGTAGTAATTTTTAAAAAAAATTTTGCCTTAGGTGACTTGTTTTGACCTAATGTAGGTTAAAATAAGAGTTGTCTAGCTCAAGTTATAAGGGAAAAAGTGGGGTTTTTTAGGTCAATTGCATATTTTTATTAAAAACATCATAAACATGGGCTTTTTGATGGCAATTATATGATATAAAATTATATTTGATATTTAAAGTGGATTTTGTGGTCCATTTTAAAATTTCAGCTCATTCTGAGTTGATTTGACCATAGTATTTTATGTTTTATGAAAAGGGTCTTTTCCAAGATTCATGTTACTTTATTAAAAATTATAGTCAAATATTAAAATATAATAATTACATGAGACAAATTAAGTATATAAGTGGAATTTTTAATCATATTGCATATATCCACATGCAAAATACTCCATGAAAATCCACTTTCAATCAATTCTAAGTCCCAACATCATTAAAAGTGTGCTTTTTAAATATGATTACATATGTGGTTGTGTTTAAAGTTCATTTTTAATAGTTAAACACATATGTGTTATTAATCATCATTTCAAGTGCATTTTTTGAACTCATTTACATACATATGTTGAATTAAAATGAGTTTTCTTATTCATTTTGATTTAAAGTGGTGATTTTGGACTTGAATACATATGTTTTTAATTATAAATGTATTTTCATTTGAAGCTTAAGTGACAATTTTAAAGCCAAATACATATTTTTATAACATATGTCATTACACTCAAAAAACATGTTATGTTTTGGGTCATGGAGGACAGCGTCAAAAAGTAGCAATTTTCTTTGAGAATGCATGAAGTTTAAAATATGTTGAACCTCCCAAAAAGTGTGTTTTATGCTAACTAAAGCCTTGATTTTCTTCAGTGGCGATATTTAGTAGGTGTACATGATTGAAGCATATGCTATTTACTTCCCATTATGCATTTTCTTCATTAACCAAAAAAATGGCAATTTTCCTTAGAAATGCATCTGTTTTGAACATGACTTTGCTTCTCTAAAAAGGATCTATAGGCTAGAGGGTGATTTTGGACAAAATGCATGGAGTTTATATGATGGTATATCTCCCAAAAAGTTTTGACTTAAAAATGCCTTATCTCTTATAGTGGTAATTTTTGCCCAAATCCCATGATTTTTATTGATGCTATGACCTTTGAAAAATGGGTTTTGTCTTCCAAATATCATATCCTCTCATAGGAAAATATTTTTGGAGCTTTTGAATATGATATTCTCATATGCATTTGAACAAAAGCAACCCATTTTGGGTCTAGTTTTTATCAAGTACCTTCCATTTTTAAGGCATTTTTGTATTAAATCTTTTCAAGAAGCTATCTACGGTAAGGGTTTTTTAATCTAACTTTATTTTTCATCATTTTACAAGCTTAATCTTGCCCTAGATGTCATTTATATATGCATTTTCATTTGAAGTTGCTAGGTCAAAAGTTGTTCCACATTTTGGGCATTTCATTTCTCTAACCATATACACATTTCTAAATTTGAGCCATATAATAAGGATTTTGAGATCTATTTAAGTCATGGTTTGGGCAACTCTAAGATTTAAACATTTCTTGGATTTTTTCAGATTTTTTTAAGTTTTGGATAAGGATTTTGTCTTTCTTATTTTTGGTAAATTGGAGGTAGTTTTTCTTATTATCTTTAAGGAATTTGTATATATTTGTTTGGATGTTTATGCAAGTCATTGACATTTCCATTTTCAAATTTGTATGATTTTCATTCTTGAAATTGTACCTTCCATCTTTCATATTTTCCTCCAAGTTGCATATGCAAGATCTCATCTTACTTGTATCTGTAGTCGAGTGTAAAATCTCATTCTAAAAAGAAAAGTTTGGTTCTTCCCTTACATGAAAATGCGAGTTAAAACCCCACCATTACACATTTCATGTATTACCATATGGCTTCCTTATGGATAAAGTATTTCCCACATGCTTGTCAGATAGTATCTCACATTTTGTACTTAGTTAAAAATGAGGTGTTATTCATTTTTCTCCTTGTTCACTCAAATCCAAGATTGTTGGTTACATATGCATTTCATCTTAAAACCCCATTTTAGGCAAATCTACTCACAATTCATCCATTCTGATTTTGACCCATTTGTTCATTATTCATCCTCATTCATTTCATCCATTTATTCCAATTTTAACTTGTTTGAAATCCATCAAAATCCTACTATGGATCCTTCACATGTTGATTTTTTCATTTGATGGGAATTTCATGTAACGGTTTCATAGGCATAACATTTTGCAATGTCAAGAGAATCTAATTTAGCAAAGGGAAAAGATAAAAAGAAGATAAGGTACCAATATGATCAATATCATAACTCCATTCCTTCATCACAAGTAACCTCATACTATGATGAAGTACAGGATACTGATATTTCTCATATGAACATTAAAGACTTTCTTAAAAGGGTTGAGGCTTCAACTGCCAAGGAGATGAGGTGGATCAAAAAATCATATTCATCATTTGTCTACTTTCCCTTTGGTGGCTCATGAATTGGAATTCATCCTTGCTTGTGCAAGAAGTTTTTATGTTGCTTCACAGACCATCAAAGATCAAGATGGTAATACTATTATTAGTCTTGACCCCAATATTATTGATCATATTTTTCATGTTCCTCATACTCTAGTTTTTATAAACATCACAAGATAGAAATGTTGAGATAATGGGTGTTGCACACATTGCATAATATTGTTATTTTATTATTTTATTTTATTATGTAATGTTGTACCTAGATGGACATGCAACATGTAAAGATTCCCATGGAATATTCTTGATGAGTTGTATTGTAACATTGTAAAAATATTTTATGTAATTATTTAATATTGAATGTGGGGTCAGTGGGTTAGGTAGCACATGGTTTTAGCACATGGTTTATGTAATACCACTTAGTGGTTTTGTGGGACTTGCTACTATATAAGCAGCCACAAGGGTAGTTATTGTAGAGAGAGAGAGAGAGTGACAAGGAGAAGACAAAAGGAAAGAGTCAAGCGGGACAAGGCTTGACAGGTTAGCCAAGGGAGCATTTGTGAAAGTTGAAAGCATGGCATGGGATGTGTGGATTCATGCTTGTTCACATAGTTTGCTTGGTTGTGGCTATGGCCATGAAGGCTTCCATGGTTGTATGGCAATGGTATTTTTTGCTGAATAATACATGGTGATGGATGCTTTTGGAGGCTAGTTTTTTCCCTCAATGAGGGTTTCCCAGGGTATATCTTGTGTCACAATTTTGTGGGTATGTTGTCTATTCTCTTGCATGTGGATTTTAATTCCGTATTTATTTTAGATCTATTATGGGTTATGTGGAAATGGTTATATTATTTGTTGCCAAGTTTCCTTACAAGTGGTATCAAAGCTATGGTTTTATTATTGTAACCCTAGATTGAGTCCATGGGAATGCATGAGAGGATAAAAGAAAAGGGGCAAGATATATGAATAATTATTGCAGACCTGAGGGTTTTGGATTTCCTGTTATGATGGGATGTTAAAAGATTTGGGCATGTGAAATTGTTGGACAAAAAGATTTTTTCGGATGTTTCATTTAAAATGAGGGTTTTGGGGGTAGCTTGCAAAAATGACCTCCTGGGTAAAAACAAACCTCACCATTGGATCTGGATCAACATTTCCATAAATTTTGATATATAATATGCCCTAGTTTGGCCATGTTCAGAGAAAATGAAAGAGTTTTTTAGTTTCAGCCCATGATGGCCGACAAATTTAATCCTGTCAGAATTTTCGTCACTGAAAAAAAAATTTTAAATGAAAAATTGTACTGAAAATGGTAAAAAGACTGTCTTAGTAAAATGACCATAACTTTCTCTCAGAATATCAGATTTCAGAGTTCTTATAGGTGTTGGAAAGCTAATTCAGAGCACTACAACATAGTGTAGGTTTGGTTCTATAATTTTGAGATTTTGTCAGGTTTTAAGAGCCCTAAAGTCAGATGTTATTTATTTTGAGCACGAATTGGCGCATAACTTGGGCATACGGAGTCGGATTTTGGACTTCAAGTAGTCAAAAAAAAGCTCTTGGAGAGCTCTACAAATTAGTTCAGATTTGGTGTAGGTTTGGCATGATTTATTTGTTGATATATTGATCTGAACAGTTTATAGTTATATTTTGACTATGGTAACATTGTGAGTTTATGGCATTAGAGATTTAAGATTTGATGTCATTATATACTCAGTTCATATTTCAGATTGGTCTCATGATGATATAGTTATTAGTGTTTGGTTTGGATATGCATGATGACTTGTTGGGTCTACAAGTTGTGCAATGTTGTAAGCGGTCTATACTTATAGGTTGCATTTATGGCTTGGTTATGGGTTGTCTTTGCCCATTGATCTTTCATTATTGATGCATATTCATATTGGTGGCTTGGATTTGGGTTGTCTATGCCCTAAGTCACATGATTTTATCTTCATATAGAAGGGATGAGATGTTGTTACCAGGTACAGTCATGGTGGAGGATTGTGGTTGACTATGCTGACAGGTGGGACATATTGAGAGACAGATGCTCAGTACATGGATGTGATCATGGTGTCATGGATTTTGGCATGACATGATTGGTTATACAAGTACATCCTTGATGTTCATTAGCTTGGATTTTTGATTCAGTTATGGTGGTATATCTTCTTGGTTGAGGATCATGGTTATTTGGTTCCTTTTGAGGAGCTCATGATGTGCACTTTGAGTTCTTTGATGGTTTGATGCCTTGGTTGATTCTCATGGTTAGAGGATGGATTTGTTCATAATATGTCATGGATAGCTTGGATACACAGTTTAGTGGGAGCTTGTGACAGTGATGGGGTGACAGTGCAGGATTAGTTCCTGGTTTGGTTTATATCTTCTTGGTTTGGAGAGGATGGATTTTATGATGCCATAGGTGAATTGGTACCACGGTTGAGTGGGAGTTTTTGGCATTGATATATTTATTGAGTGTTTGCAGATGTTGGAGGTTTGTCTTAGATCCTGTTGCTATAGAAGCATCTTTGACATTTGCATGGTGCACTTGTTATCTTCATGGTGTTTGAAGATGGTTAGATCTTGAGGACTCATGGAATTCTTGGTTATCTTCATGGTATGTGGAGATGGTTCTTCCTAGTATGTGGAGATGGTTTTCTTCATGGTGTGTGGAGATGGTTGCATCTTGAGGACTCATAGGGTTCTTGGCAAAGGTGTGGTTTATGCTTTTATTTGGCATGTTATCCTTGGTATGAGGATGGTTTCATTATTATGTCATGGTATACTCTTGATACACGTTTAGAGTTGTGACATGTTATGGTGTGTTCATATGGAGCATGTTATCTCTTTAGTTGAGATGGTAAGATCATGTTGTCATGTTTATGTTCCTGAGGCCATGGTTGGAACTTGGACATTGATCTTGGTTTAGTTTCTTGGTATTGAGTACACTGATCATAAGCTGGATACTTCATGATATTGCTATGTTGCATTTGGAGTTGGCATGGATTGATTGGTTACAAGTTCTCATGGATACTTAGAGATGGTGGTGACACTGATTTCTCTTAGATTAGAGAAGTATTTGTTGGGACGGTTGATGGTTTCAGCAAGAAGTTCGAGGGGAAGTAACCTAATATGGACTTGAGAGGAGATTGTTCTTAGACGAGTCTTGGTTAGAGACTTGGGTATCTTGATGAGCATTCTCATTCCCTACTCTTGGTCTACTCGGCGGTTTGCTACTTGAGAAGTTTAGCCCATTGTTTCTCTCAGTTGCATTATATTTATGCTTGTCTTTCATGGATATGGATCTTGAGCTATGGTACATGAGTTAGTTCTGGAGGGTTCGTTTGCGAGATGGTTTAGCATTGGTTATCTCCATTTGCATATGTTGTTATGCTGGTTGAGTTTGGGAGATGGTTTTATATTGGGCATTTTTCCTTGGATTAGGAATGGTTATTCCTTGGTTTAGGAATGGGTTTTATTGAGTTTGATCTTCTTGTGAGAAGCTTACATCCATGATGAGTTATATGGTATGGTTTGGTTGTTGTTGAGGCTTCTTGTTGGGGTTTTATGGAGGAGATCATACTTGCACAGTTTACATCTAGAGGTGTGTGTTGAAGGACATGATACAGGTTATGATTTGCATGGTTTCTCTGATCTTGGTTATCTTCCTAGTTGTTCAATTTTCCTTACATTGGATTTGAGATTGGTTGGAGATTGTGATCACTAGTTTGTGCTCATGTATGTCATGTGAGAGATGACATGGTTATTCCTTTATCTCTTTCCTTTGTTGGTTGTGGAGAATTTGAGAGACTATTGGAGACTTGTTATGAGAGTTTTTTCTTGCAGGATATTGGTTTATGTATTGTGGATGTCCTTGATACTACATGGATTCACTTCTTTGAGATGTGTTGAGTGGATTGGTTATAGATTTGACATTATCTTTTGCAGTGGGAGCTTCTTGGTATATATGTGGCAGGTATTGCTCTTGAGGCTTGTGATTGCAGGTTGTAGATTGGATATGTCAGTGATATGAGATTCACTTGTTATACCTTTGAGGTATGGATAGTTGGATGGGTTTGGCACTTGTTGTGGGTGCTATTTCAGCTATGGATATTTTGACAACTACGGATACATGTGATTACCTTTGGATCAAGTTTTTTGTGCTTGGATTTCAGTTGGTACAGGATTTTATGATCTTCTAATGCGACAGGTTGGGTGGTTTTCTCTTTGGATGGCTTCTATGTATGTCCAGTAGCAGTGGCATAATAGGAGGTGAGATCATTCATGTTTGAGATGCTGGATACTTTGATTTTGTTGCGGGTACCAAGATGGAGCTCTTGGTGTATTTTGATCCATGATGGTGGATGTGCTGGGAAGGATTGTTCCCTTGTTCATTTATGTGGCTACAGATTTACACTATGCAATGTATACAACAAGTGGAAGATTGTTGAGATAATAGGTGTTGCACACATTCCATAATATTGTTATTTTATTATTTTATTTTATTATGTAATGTTGTACCTAGATGGACGTGCAACATGTAAAGATTCCCATGGAATATTCTTGATGAGTTGTATTGTAACATTGTAAAAATATTTTATGTAATTATTTAATATTGAATGTGGGGTCAGTGGGTTAGGTAGCACATGGTTTTAGCACATGGTTTATGTAATACCACTTAGTGGTTTTGTGGGACTTGCTACTATATAAGCAGCCACAAGGGTAGTTATTGTAGAGAGAGAGAGAGAGTGACAAGGAGAAGACAAAAGGAAAGAGTCAAGCGGGACAAGGCTTGACAGGTTAGCCAAGGGAGCATTTGTGAAGGTTGAAAGCATGGCATGGGATGTGTGGATTCATGCTTGTTCACATAGTTTGCTCGGTTGTGGCTATGGCCATGAAGGCTTCCATGGTTGTATGGAAATGGTATTTTTTGCTGAATAATACATGGTGATGGATGCTTTTGGAGGTTGGGTTTTTCCCTCAATGAGGGTTTCCAAGGGTATATCTTGTGTCACAATTTTGTGGGTATGTTGTCTATTCTCTTGCATGTGGATTTTAATTCCGTATTTATTTAAGATCTATTATGGGTTATGTGGAAACGGTTATATTATTTGTTGCCAAGTTTCCTTACAAGAAAGCTATGGAGTGATAGAATGAGGATACTTCATCTTGCACCAAGTTTGTGAACAATAATTGGTTTATTACTAAGAGACCAAATCTTGTCATATGGTTAGTCAAGGGAGTTTGCAAATGTGATTTTAAAGAAAAAATCAATGACCTCATAACACTTCTCAACCACTTGATAGGGCTCAAGGATTCAAACACCTTTGAACCGTAGATGTACAAGTACATATCACTCATAATACAGTAAAAAAGAGAGTGTTTTGGGCTAAATTGGTGAGTGATTCAATATGTGAAAAAATGGTGAATGTTCTATCAATTGGTGTGTTTAACATGAACTCCTTCATGGTATACATTACTATTTCTCTAGGTACCTTTTCTAGGTTATCAACTAAGCATGATAGATCTATGGTTCATGTGTGGGAATGTTATGAATAGTTTCCTTTGAGAAAAGTTGGATACACTTTAGGAGAGTCTAGGATGCCTTCTTTAGGCATTTTTAAAATTTTGATAAAGAGCTTCCTAACAAATGGGTATCTGATGAGGTATGGAGCAAGGTCAATGAATATGGTTGCATGTTCTCACAATTTTCCAACTTTACATACTTATGAGTTAGATGTTTCAAAGGAGAACCATACACATTACCAAGGTATCCTACTAATAGAACTATATTGATGGAGTTGGCAAGACAACTTATTGAAGTTCAAGCTTATCAATCTAGATTACACCAGCCTGGAGTAGGAATTTCATCTTGAAACCCATTAAAATTTTGAAGATATTCAATTGATAAATTGTTCCTATTACACTTGTATTTTTCTTCATCCTTAAAGTTAATTATTTAAGTCTTGGGAGTGCCTAGGCTAAATTTTAAGGTAAACCTTAGAGTCAGTTCAAGTTCACGTTCTATCACTAACACCAAATGTTAAAAGCAGGCCAATCATTCTTCTAGTCATCAGCCTACCTATTCACATATCAGAAAGTTGAAGTTGAAGTTGAACCTTTAGGTTAGTTCAAAGACAAAGTTCTAGGTTTTGGCATGCAAGATGAAATTCAGATCCTTGAGTTTCAAGCTCTATCACAAGTAAGAAATGTTAAAAGTGTATGGTCGACCTCTAGTCATTGGATCTATCTGTTCACATATGCTAGAGTTGAACTTGAACCTTGAACCAAAAAGTTCAAGTTTGAGTTCAGAGTTCAAAAGGTCACTTTGTTATGCATAAAATATAAAGTAGATCTGATATTATAAGTTTCTCGAGAGTCCAAGATCCAAGGCCAGAAGGTGGTGGTGGATAATGAGATGTAGAACAAGGAAGATTCAACGTGTGATTCATGTGCAGGTATTGGTGGATATACTGCTATAGTTTTAATACGGCTTGTAACCACAAATTTCTATCAGCAAAAATAACCAATAGTCATGTTGCAAGGAGCATAAATTTTTATCCCACTATTGGATTTTGCTCAGTTTTGGATATGTTGTCCAAAATCAAGTTTTCTACATCTTCAATAGAGCAATCTTTAAAATTTGGCCAAGATCAAAAGTTATAATGGACTGTATGCGGGTTTCTCAAACATACCAACAAATACAAATGTGTTGTGGTAAGAAATATAGTCATGTTGTGGGGGCCACAACTTTTAATCCTACTATTGGATTGAGCTAAATTTTGCATATTTTGGAGAAACCTAATTATTTAAATTACCTCCAAGATGTTTTGTAAAATTCATCATGGATCCAAAGTTATGACTATTTAAGTATAGAAGTATATAAACTACCAATGATAGTCACAAGATCATTATAACAGTTTGTTACCAGGATATGCCATGTGTCCAAGAATCCACACGGGGATCATTTTAAATTTGGTAAATATATTTGTTATAATATGTGCAAATTTAAAATGGCTCAACTATTAAATATTTCTAAAATGATAAGAATAAGATTATTAATGAGAATGATTAAAATGATTTTCAAGAAATGGTTACCAGAACTAAAATGCAAGTCAAAGTTGTTATTTATTGTGAAAATTTCTACACAATGGGGGTTCTTCTCTTCACGAGTAGTTTTGTAGCTACAACAAGTGAGAGAATACATTTTTATGGGCAGTGATTGTAACAGGGAGGATGAATAGATTTTTTATTTTTATTTTTCTGCAACTTGACTGTAATGACAAAGATAAAATGATATTGTTATTATTTTGTTATCCATCTAAAATAAAAGAGAGTTTCATATATCAGTTTCAAAAGTTTGAATATAATTTTTTTGGATTGAAAATGATTATCTAGTCATTTCTTTCATGTTTTAGGTGCAATTATGCATTATCATTCATAGTTAGCAGAATAAAATAATGTTTCTTTGCACTTCCCCTATGATATGAAAGATTGGATAGATGGTCATGTGGCTATTTTTTTGTTTTTCTTTCCTCATTGTCACTTTTATAAATCTTGTAATTGCATTTCTCCCATATTAATGGTCAAATGCTAAAAAGCCTTTGTATCTTCTAATAAAAGACATAACCAGTTATTTAAATTCTTTGAATATATTTCTAAGAGGGAGTTGCACATCTCAATTTATAGGAAAGCTATCAATCTCATGCTAGTATTTGCAACTATTAGTGACAATCATTCTTCTATTTGGGCATTTTGAGTCATTCTTTATATTTAATTTTGGAAGGAAAAATTTGTTTACTAATAGTTCCCAAGCCAAGAATATGGAGTTTGAACCTTAGAGGATCACATTAAGAAAGTTTGCAGCTAGAAGTGGTTTTGATTGGAGGGGATTGCATAACAAGATGAGGAAGTTATTCTTACACATACATTGTCTAGAAGATCTCTGGATTGATGTGCACATTGAGGTGCAAATATGACATATGGATTACACCTAGTTAACTACGAAGAAAATTGTAGATTTCCATTTGGCACCAATTCCCCCTGATTTTGAAGATGATAATCAAGTTTGGTATCCTGAATATTTTCAGCATGATGTGGAGAAGTTACCAATTTTTCCTCCTACATGTTCATGGAAAAAAAATACTTCCATTTGGGATAGATTTTAGTCTATTCCCGCTAATATCAACACATGGATGAAGAGAAGAGTTCTTAAATGCATAAAGATAAAGCTTGGTAAATATTTTGATCATGTTGGCTTGATTGGTTTGAGGTCAAAGATAAAGGTTAAAGGAAAAGATGGTACATCTTTCTCTACATTTGAACCTCATGTTCAAAGTTTGCCTCACTTGTCTATCAAAGGCAGAAAATATTCAAGAATACTTGAAGTGAAAGAGATTGGATATCAATCAATTCAAGTTGACTCCAATGATGATGAAGCAAGAAAATCAAAATAATCATCCCCCCTTGCTTCATATCCTTTGGAAGTTCTTGTTGCAACCTCTCTTCTAGATTCAGCACTAGTGTCAGATGAATCTGATGATTCACCTTTAGGTGTTGCTATGGAACCATTCTTTGTTAAGAAATCATCCTTTGAGGATTTAGTCCCTATTACGCCACCTTTATTAGTATCATTAGTGACTCCTACATTAGAGACACAAGGAGATTATTATGATTTCAAAAATGCATTTGATACATATTCTTTGTCTATTCCTTATGTCAGTATTCGATCTACAACATTGTTGGATGTAACTTCATCTTAGTTTGAACAAGTTATGACTAAGATCACACATAGCACACCTCCTCCTATGGCTATTCAGACATAGACACTGACTATAGTTACTACTATTGTGCAAGATATCATTGAATTAACTATGGTGACTACTGTTTTAGCTAATGATTCTTCTTTTAGTCTTCCTCCATGGTTGAGAACTATCACACATAAGAGAAAGAAGGAAGAAATCCCACTTGAAGAGGCTGATAATCAAGTATGTAAATCAAGGGTTTCCAAGAATAAAAAATAAAAGGTAGTTTCTCGAGTGATAATTGATGAAAATTGCATCAAATTTGATGAGGTCATTAAAATACTTGTGGAGAAATCTATTGAAGACATGCAACCTATTGATTATAGAATCACAAGGGTTGAGCTTGGTATATAGACAAGGTTGGGTTATCAACAAGATGCACATGAGGCAATAAATTTTCTTCCTCAAAAGAATGATGAAATATGGGAAAATAAAGAGAAATTGAAAGAAGACAATGCACACTTTTTGAGAATCATTGAAGAGATGATGAGGTCATCTATTGCCAATGAATCTATTTTAGTTGAATGCACAGAGAAGGAGAAGCGAAAGGAACACATTGTTGATGAATGTGGTAGCAGTACTGAAAAAGAGGGAATTTGAGTTTCTTGAAGTGTACCGAGAATTAAAGAAAGAAGGTGAAATATTTTCTAAACTCAATGACATGTTAAAGTGACTTAATCATCAACTTGAATTGATAGATAGTGATTGTCTTTCTTGGAGCAGCATGATGGAAGTTGATTTAGACTTCTTGTGTGAGTATAATGTTATTACATCTGTTGAAATGTATCATGACTTCATACATGTTATAGAAACCAAGAAACAAGTTCTCCAAAAGCTCATTGAAGAGGTAAAGATAGTAATACTCATAATTTCTACTCAGGAAGATAAAATTAAAGGAGCTTTGAAAGAATTTCCATGCGAATTTATTGATGAAGACAACAAACCAAGGAATCAACAAGAAGTTCTCACTAAGTTTGCAAAAGCCATTAACCTATAACTTCAATTGGATAATTTCAAGATCCTTGTGCTTGACATGCTTGCGAATTGAAATTTTTTGCTTAAGAATTTGTATAATCAAGTGGAAGATTCAAGCAAGGAAACATCTAGGGCAATAAGCACACTCTGAAAGATCATCATGAAGATTCAATTGTACAAGAATCCCTACATAAATTTGGAGAATTGGTTGATACCATGTGAAATCTCCAAATTATATGTTTGTATGCTTTTAATAATTTTGTTGTAAGTACATGATAGCATGTACTTTTGCAAGTAGCTCTTGTAGTCTGATTACAATCGCATTAGGCATGCAATATTCAATAAAGTCAAATTAGTTAATAGGATAAGGATGAGTGGTTAAGGTTGTTCCACTTTTTCCCTCCACTTTTCTCTCTTCATTTTCCTATATAAAGGAGAGAGTTCATTATAAATAATCATCCTTTTCTATAGAGGAGAAAACTGAGCTTGTGACTAGAAGGCTTTGTATTTCTTGTTGCAAATTTATGAAGTGAATAAAGAAGCAAGTTTTTCCCAAACTTTGTGTTGAGATATTTGGAATTGATCTTTGTTTCTTATGTTACATCAATTTTTTTTCTTTGTTACTTCTCTCTTTGAAAGCATTTGAGAATTTTGGTTATATTTTTGAAAGCCTTTGAGCTTTCATTAATGAGATTGATTTAGTTAAATAGTGGTTGCAAGTGTTAATAATTTTAGACTTTGACCTTAACTTCTTAGTATATTATTTCACACTTGGATAGCTGAATGAATACTTTGAGCTTTGTTACTTATTTTCTCTTTTATTTCAATAAGATTGTTTATAGGAGACTTTGAGTTCTTACTATCAATCACCCAAGTCAAGATATAACTATTGTCTTAAGGTTTCTATTATGCCAACACTTAAGCCACTAGTATTAGTATAGCAATCAATTCCTTTTGATTAATTCCAAGTAGTAGGTGGTAATATAAAATCATTCATGAAGAAAGAGGAATTGATTCAATGAACCATCCCATTGTTAATTCGAGTTAGGTCTTTGTTGTAGCCACCTATGGTAAGAAGGGAGCCTCCCCTATTGCTAAGAGGAGAGATTTATCTCACTACACTATTTCCAAAAAATCTCATTTTTTAAGTTGTGGTCATAATGGCTTACAAAATATTTAGCCAATAGTCTGCAGATTATGAATCTAGTTAGAAACCCTTGGACGGGTCATACAAGAAGATTAAGGAATCTTAATTAGTAAATTTCCACTTTCTTTCTATTTGAAAATTTATCAAATTTGTTTCTTTTTTTATATAGGTTGGTTACTCAACCACTCCCATAGTTAACAAAATGACCAATAATTTGTTATAGTAATGAATAACAATGTTGAACATGTGGCAACTCAACTTTGAGTAATTGGTAGCAAGAGTCTAGTTTAATTGTAGATGTGCCATAGAGTTCTAGCTTGACCAAATGATTAACTATAGATGTATCTCTTGGATCTAGTTAGCTATCTAGAGTAGTCCACTTATCTATTACTCTTGTTGTGTTGTTGAATCCTCTTATTGTGTTGTCAAAATCTTAATAGTTTGTTGTCAATCTCCTTGGCAATATTTTAGGAATGTAGGTTGTTCATTCAACTGTATAAATAGGCTTCCATTATTCAATAATATCAAGTTGCTAGTTCATATTCTCTTATCTACTTTCTTCTTGTGTAGTGCATCTCTATTTTTCAATATGGTATCAGAGCCAAGTTTGAGATTCATTTAGTGGTATTTTCAAAATTCTTTGGAATGTTGAAGATGTATAATGTTTGCAAAAGAAGGAATTTCTTCAAATTATATCAGCTAGTGTGCAGATCTAATTGGCAATATTGGGAAAGAGTACTCATTGTGACAATACTCTCAAGTGTATCTTGATTTTTTTTGGTAAAACATTTCTTGTTAGTTTTCTCTTGTTATGACCAATCTTATAGATTCTTATCTAACTGAATCAAATAAGTTAGATTGTACAAATTATGTTAATTGGAAATTTAAGATGCTGACTCTAATGGAGGGGCATCATGTTTGGTCCACTATAAATGGAAAAGAGGCCAAGCCTATATCATCTACAACAACATGAGTTGTTGTCAAATATTAGGAGAAAAGAAAATTAAAAGCCAAGATTCTCTTGCGTGTGTCAGTAAAAGACTCAATTATCCCTCACATAAGAGACATTACTACTTATAGTGGTACATGGTCAGCTCTAAAAGGTTTGTATGAGATTACAAACACAAATAGATTTTTTTTTTTAAAGGAAAAATTATTTTCTATCAAAATAGAAGCAAAAGAAAGTGTTAGTGAATTTCTATCAAGAGTTAAGGAATTGGGGGATAAGTTAGATGATGTTGGTGAACAAGCATCTAGTAATGATCTAGTAACAATTACTTTGAATGGTTAATAACTATTAATTTTTCATTATTGGCTTGGCTACAAGAGAAACTACACCTTCTTTTGAGAATTTGGTAGGTATCCTTCTACAAGAAGAGGAGAGAAAGAAGCATGCGAATAATATATCTCAAATTGTAGAGTTAACTTTGATGGTGATAAACAAGGAGCTATATAAAGGAAAGCAATGGTCAAAGAACAAAGAAGAAGAAAGATATCATGATGGGGAAGCATAAACATGAAATATAAAGAAAAATAGAAATTGTAATTATTGTGGAAAAATTGGTCATTATGCATATGAATGCTACAAAAGAAAACTAATGAGTAAAAAAACAACAAATATGAAGGTAATTTTGTGAATAGTAATGATACAATAAGTGATAATCTTCACAATTTAAATTTGTGTGTCTCTAATTATGCTCTTTCAATTGAATCAAGTGATTATAATGATTGGTTTATAGATTTAGGGGAATCAATCCATATGTCTTATCATAAAAAATAGTTTTAAAAATTTCAAGATAAAGATGATGGTGGAAAGATCTATTTAGGAGACAATAGGTCACATGATGTAGAAGGATGTCGTGATATAAGTGTATAACTACCTGATGGTCATGTAAAACAACTTTCTAATGTTATGTATGTCCCATGAATTAAGAAGAATTTGGTTTTAGTTTTAGCTATTGTTGATCTTGAGGTCTAAAGGTTGAATTCTTGAAGACAATTTGTCAAGTTAAAAATATGGAAAATCACAATAATGTGATTGCTAAAGGAATCAAGATGGGAGTTTTGTATAAACTTGATGTCAAGATGGAAAGTCATCATGCAATGACTGCTACATGCATATCTATTGAAGAGTTATGGCATAAGAGGTTTGGTCATTTAAATTTAAAAGATATGATTTCTCTACAAAGAAAAGAGATGGTGCAAGGTCTTCTAATATTTAAGGATGAACAAATCCGATGTGATGGATGTGCATTAGGCAAAGAAAATAGAAATGAATTTCCAATAAGAAATAATGTGAAGGAAATAATTATTCTTGAATTAGAACATTTAGATCTGTGTGGCCCTATGTAAACTCAATCACTTGGGGGAGCATCTTACTTTCTTATATTTATTGACGATTTCACTATATACACTTTGGTATATTTCTTAAGGAATAAGAGTGAAGTTTTTAAATGTTTCAAAGAACTCAAAATAATGGTAGAAAAACAAACAACTCACAATGTCAATATTCTTAGATTAGATAAAGGGGGCTAACATACTTTTGAAATTTTCGTGAAATATTGCTAAGATAATGGCATTCTTAAGCAATATGAAATTTTCCATAGTACTAAAAAAAATGGTGTAGCTGAAAGAAAAAATAGAATAATTGTTGAATGTGCTAGGACTATGTTGAAAGAAAAGAATCTCCCTAATAATGTGTCGGTTGAAGTAGTCAATATAGTTGTTTATATGTTAAATAGAAGAGCTACTAGGTCTCTTACATAAAAAACTTCTTATGAAGCTCTTCTTGTAATTAAGCCAATTTTTAGTCATTTGAGAGTTTGTGGATGTAAGGCATACTGTCATATTCCAAAAGAGAATAGACAAAAACTTGATGCAAAGTCATTCAAATATATATTTTTTGGTTATTTTATTGATCACAAGGCCTATGAGATGTATAATCCTACTACTCATAAGGTATTTGCTAGTAGAGATGTTATATTTCCTAAATTTGCAAATGGTGTTCAAGAAGAAGAAAAGGTGCACAAAACCATTTCATTGAAGCTACTAAGATGATGAAAGTTCAGATATTTTAGATCAAAAAAATCATGATCAAAGTGGGCATAAGGTAAATCAAGGCCACTCCATCCAATAATGAAGTAGTAAGAAGACCTACAAGGAAAATCAAGGAACCAATCGGGTATAATGATTATGGTTTAATGACTCAAGTAATGAGTGTAGATTAACCTCAAAATTTTGAAGAAGCTAAGTATCATAAAAAATGGATGAATGCAATGCATGAAGAATATGTTTCAATTATGAATAATGACACTGGGGAACTAACAAAACTACCAACAAGTAAAATTCCTATTGGTTGTAAATAGTTGTTCAAAACAAAGTTTAATACTGATGGAATTGCTGATAAATTCAAAGCTAAATTAGTTACAAAAGGGTACTCACAAAAGGAAGGAATTGATTGCAAATATACTTTTGTACCAGTAGCTAAAATGAATACTATTATACTAATGGTTTCCCTTGCTACTATATTTGACTGGGTTCTTCGTCAAATGGATGTTGAATCAACATTTTTAAATGGTGATTTAAGAGAAGACAATTGTCTTGTTTATCCTAAAGGTTTTGGAAAACAAAGAAAATAATATTTAGTGTGTAAGTTAAAAAATACATTATATGGTCTCAAACAAGCACCAAGATCATGGTATGAGAAAATTGATAAATTATTTCAACAAGGATATATCAAGAGTAAAAATTATCTAAATTTGCACATAAAGAATGATGAAGATGGGAGTGTTGTTTTGATTTCTTTGTATGTGGATGACTTAATCATAACAAGAAGTTTTATAGAGTTAATTGGTGCAATCAAGGTAGTTGTATCACATGCATTTGAAATGAAAGATCTAAGAAAAATGCATTATTGCTTTGGAATTGAAGTGTGGAAACAAAATGGTAGGAATTTGATTACTCAATTTAAGTATATAAAGAAGTTAATCCAAAAGTTTAATATGCAAGATTGTGAAGCAACATGTACTCCATTGGAAAAAAAATTCAAGTACTCTTGTGATAGTGACACTTCAAAAGTCAACAAGACATTGTATAGGAAAATAGTGGGAAGTCTAAACTACTTGACTACTACAAAACCTGATATTTCATATTCTGTTAGCATACTTAGCAAATTCATGGATAATCCTCTTGAGGTCCATTGGAATGCAGAATAAAGATTTTTTTGCTACTTAAAAGGTACCATATATTTTGGCATTAAATATACTGACCATTTGAATGTTTAGTTGACAAGTTATTATGATTCTGATTGGGTAGGAGATCTAGATGATCATATATCAACAATTGGTTATGCATTCAACATAGTATTGTGCATTATCTCTTGGAGTAGCAAGAAGCAATCAACTATTTCTCTTTCATCTACTAAAGCTAAGTACAAAGCATTATTGTGTCCTACCTATGAAGAAATTAGGCTAAGGAGAATTCTTGAAGATATGGGACAAAAGCACAAAGGGCCTACTTCAATAAAGTGTGAAAATAAAAGTATAATCAAACTTGCAATAAATCATATTTATCATGCAAGATCAAATCATATTGAAACACAACATCATTTTATAAGAGAGAAAAATTAGTTTCAAGAGATAGAGATGAAATATTGTAATACTAATGATGATGTAGCTGATATATTTACTAAGTGTAAGAATTTGTCTTAGGCCAGAATTCACCCAAGAACTAAAGAGCTCAACACAAGCACATAGTCAAACAAAATAGGCAGAGTATGATCAGAATGATGATATTCATTCAATAATTGGATATCAGAGTACACTAGGAGTGCCTGAATATAAAGGCCTCAGGAGAGCTTCTAGAATGCATAGAAGTCAGCACCATGATATGCCATACAACTAGGCACATTTCCACCAGATATGGATTATCCTCCATTAAGCATGGGATTAAGAGGCATGATGTGGGGATAAGCTTACAATGGTGTAGCACACAAATCAATGGAGTAGACAACATGTGCTAAATGAGGAGTGCGGAAAACTATGTTGTCATCATGAAAACTCAGTGAATGATGCATACTCATGTGTTGTAGACACCATGTGCCTAATTAGGGTTGCATAACTCAATGAGAGTTCACAAACTCCTAAGTGTCTCACCTAAAATAATAATAAAATAATGCAAAATAATTAAATAATGCATTAACCTAAGTAAAACTTAAGTAAGTGTAATAAGTAAATACTTATTTACACCAACACCCCCCCTTAAGTGCAACTTAGGGGAATGCCCTTAAACTTACGCAATCTAGGATGAAATGCAATATGGGTCCTGACTACTAGGCCATGTTAGGTACCCATGTACATGATGATATGCAATCTCCCATAAAGTAGGGAAAACCTAATGGAAAAAACCCTCCCCCAAAAAGAGAGATAAAGAAGGATGCATTGATGGATGGAGTAATCAAGACCCCCCCATTATGACATAAATCCAATATATACATAAGAGAATGATGACAAGAGGAAGAGAGATAGGATGGGCTCCCTCCCCCAAAGAAGAATGCCAAACAGTGACTGCTCCGATTAAGAAACTGATCCAAACCTACAGAATGGTGTTCCTCCCCTTAGGAAGAAACAATGCCAAGGGTACAAATGAGACACTTCCACCATGTGTAGAAAGAATCCCATGAATAAGTGATGTCTCTGAAACCTGCTCAACTAGTTGAAGAACCTGTCCCAAAGAGCTAACTATCCTTGCAACTAATGAAGAACCCTGCTGCAACTGCTGATCATAAGTATCCACAATCACTTCAATCTGTTATGATTGATCATGTAGAGGATGAACAAGAGAGTCTAATGGATCTCTCATGAAAACTAAAGAAGGTAATTCTACATCAAGAAGAAGAGGCAAATCATCAATACTATCCCCCAAATCTGTCACTGCACCTGTATCTGGAAGACTAGATGTACCCTGCTATTCTGGACATATCACTATGGCGATGTATGCATGTAGAATGAACTGATGAAGTGACCTCTCACTGTATCTGTCAATAGAACTCCATGTGTCTGAATCTGTTGAAGCACCATCGCTGGTTTCACTATCAGTTTCCACACTGTATGATCTACGAAGAGGAGTAGATGACAAGCTTGGTGAACTTTCCTCAAAGTATACATCCTTCTCCACAAATATCTAATGTGTCTCAGGATCTAGAAGTCTATATGCCTTCACACTATCTTCATAACTAATGAAAGTACAAGGCTGAGATGACTATGCCTTGTGACCCCTGGAAGATCTATTTGCCCATGCACAACAATCGAAGACTTTGAAGTGTGTCACAATAGGTTTTTTGTTGCACCATGCCTCAAAAGGAGTTTTTCCATCTCAGGCTAGATGAGGAGAACAATTAAGAATGTGAGTGGCATTGGAGATTGTTTCGACTTCTAATGATGGATCTAGAGACTTGCCATGAATCATGCAACTTGCTATAGACTTAAGAGTTCTAATACTCAATGCTGCAACATCTATCTTATGCGGACAAAATGCTGAAGGAGTCTCAAGATCAATGCCCTCATGTCTGCAAAAGTCCTTAAGTCTTCTATTCACATCCATGTTTCCATTGTCCATTTGGAGTACTTTGATGGCCTTTCTGGATTTCCATTCTACATGAGTCTTGAAGTCTAGAAACTTGTCTAACACTTCATTCTTACTATGCAGAAAGTAGACCCAAGTGAACCTTGACAATTCATCAACAAAGGTAAGTATGTAGCAACCCTGGCTGAATGCAAAAGGACCTACTAATACCATGTGAACCATTTGAAGAACACCTGTTGCTCTAGAAGACTTCCCTCTTTGTAACTTCCCCTCTAGATGCATATCCACTGAATCTATTGAACGTTCACCCTTAGAAAAGTTGATTTCAGGTAGACATTTGACCATTTGGTATGTGCAAAGTTGCTAAAGATAGCGATAGTCAAGATGACCATACCACTCATGCCGTAATTATATTTTTGAATGAGATTGTGATAACAAGGCCTTTGAAGGAGTCTTGGGTACAAAATGTGAGAAAGAGTACAACCTCTTATGATCATTCACTTTCCCCATTGCAACCAAGGAATTATCTTTAAGACTATGCACTTTTACTGTGTATGGAAGGAACTCAACTCTATGTCCATCTCCAAAGTGAGTGATTTGGTAGATTGATAGGAGATTTGAACTTAGGTTCAGAACATAGAGAACCTCTTGAAACTCTCCATTTTCTATTTCCACGTTTCTTTTTCCTTCAACTTCCATTTTGTTATCATTCCCCATGAAGATGTGTGGTACCTTTGAGTGATTCAATGAAGAAAAATCCTCCTTTGAAGAACCCATATGATATGAGGCACTTGAGTCAAATATCCATTCTTTCAAAGAGTTTGTATTAGCCATGAGTGCTTGCCCTTTGCCCTTTGAATCTGAAGAAGATCCCTTCTCCTTGTAAGCATTAAGCAATGGAATATTATGTTTCTTCATGATGTTGGTTAATTCATCAATCTATTTGAGATAACACTCATGCACTTCATGACCCATTTTCTTGCAATAAGCACACTTCTTCTTCTCCTTATTGTTGTCCCCTTTCTTGTTGGAATTCGAGGACTTGCCTTGTTGATTGGATTGAGGTGTTGTCTTTTTTGCATCCTCAGATTTGCTCTTCCATTTCTTCTTACCCTTTCCTCTATTTGAAGATTGTCCAACTGAATGTTGAGAACGCTCATTGTTGGCCACCAATGCTTTAGACTGAGGTGATTTGAGAATCCCCATTATTTTCAACTTCTTTTCTTCATCATCCAATAGTTTAGCATATTCATCAAAAGTGACTTTCTTGTAGGTAGACCCTAAGGTAGTCTTTGAGGTGTTAAAAGAAGATACAAATGTGGAATATTCTGATGGAAGCTTGTTATGTATGAGATAGATCAATCTGTCATCTTTGATAGAATTCCCACAATCAGTAAGCTTTGTCCTTAATTCATTCACTTTGATGATGAAGTTTTGTATTGAGTCATACGAATTAGGATCTAAGGAAACAAGCTCATCTTCAATTTTGAACACATCTTCTTTAGACACTTACCATATAGGCTTTTGAGGGTATCCCAAGATTCCTTGGATGTAGTACATTTCTTGATTTGATACATGATATTATCATCTACCCCCAAACGTATATCGCCTAGGGCTTTCCTATCCATGGATACCCAATTTGAAATATCACTTGCAAAAACATTATCACCTTCTGGTTTAGGAAGAGTACCATCTACATATTGTGAAACTCCATTATGCATTAAGTGATACAAAATTTTGATTGACCATGAAGCATAGTTATGAGGAGTTAATTTAGCAAACTTAAAGTTGCCCATAATGCAAAAAATGAAAGAAAAGTGCAGAAAAGAGAGAACATTACACCAAGAACACCCCCCCCCCCCCCCCCCCCCCCTTTTCACTAAATCAAGAAACCCTCCCAAAATAGATGCTTTGGGCACTTTATCAGTAGTGCAATTACCATGGGCCACTTGCCAATTTTTACCGTTTGGACTTCTGATTTTGCTTGTTACAACCTCTAAATAGAGTACAAATCTAAAATTTTACAATGTGCTACAATACTGAAGCATTACAAAGCAAAGAAAGGCCCTATGCTGAAAGTGAAAATTTTGTCCACACAACACTATAGTCTAATGCCAGATCTAGAAAGTAGACAAAAAAATATGCACTTTAAAAAAGAATGGAACCTGTTTTCGACTCTAGATGTGCTCGTATGGAGCATTTGAAGTTGCAAAATCTAGGATTATCCAGGTACAGTTGCCAAAAAAAACAAATTTTGAACAATCCATGCACCAAAAAAAAAAGGATGCACCACTAAAAAATTTAGGAAATTTTACCCAATTTTTTTTTAAAAATGCACCTGATTTGGAGTCTAGATGTGCGAGTTATGGCCTCTTGAAGTCAGACTAAAAAACAAAAATCAATTTGGTGAGGGGTTGCATTAGCAAATGATGGGGTTAAATTTGACAGTCATACCACTGTTGTAGTAGTTGTAAATGGGTCGGTGATGATGTCCAAATGGGCGACAATTTAAGGCTCGTAAAATGATGATGCCAGCAAAAATTTTCTCACCCCGATGATGTGGTAGTTGACGTGGATGACCGTACCATACAGATCTATAAAACATGTATAGAAAAACCACGTGGAAGAGGTACAAATGCTGACTATGTTGCTGAAATGTACAATCCAATCACTGGTGACTGGGACGGGCAGGCAAATTAAAAATTGCCTGCGTGTATAGGACTTTGTCCACCGTGTGTACGAACTTTACACCTACGTGGCGGGCTAACTGGATTGGACAGGTGAACCAAAAGACTCTGCATGGCACGGGAGTGCAGGCTCTTTGCAGGTGCCAAAATTTTGTTTGATGCCGCCGGGGTGTCAGTTGGCATATCAGAGTAGGCTACATGGCACAGTCGCAGTGATTGCAGACTACTAGGAATCTACAGATATCATCGTCTATTTTATTGTTTGTCGACGCTAGTTGAAGATCACGTAGCCGAAGTCAGAATTGAATGATGACACATGCATGGGGTTTTGTAACTCCACTATGTTTAAAAAACAGATTGCCATGACTATGAAACAACAAAGCCTCGCCAGTTGGGGAGGTTGTCTTGATTTTTGTGGATGTCGGCATTATGTGCAGAGTCGTTGCCAGAGATTACTTTGCCTGGAAATTTGTAGAGGCCACCTGTATTAGTTGTCCGATTTTTTGCAAATGCCAGAAACGTGTCCTAGTCACCAAAATTTGGTGCAAATTGCTCTGTTGCTTGAATTAGCTTGTGACTAATATAAACCCTGCAAAATACTAAAATCCCACCAAAAATATAGAGCCCTGAGGTGGGGTTTGACTACTTAGTTCGGCATTAAAAAATTTTGAAAATATTTTCTCTGCCTATATTAATTTTTTTTTAAAATATCCAATTTGAAAAATTAATTGCAGAGCAGAAAAATATTTAGATCTAAAAAACAAATAATTAGGTAATGAAACGATTATACCCAATTTGCAAATCAGTGCCTTCAGATGCCAATGTGCAAAAAAAATTTGCCTCACGATCAACTTTCACTCAAGATAGGAAAATTTATAGTCGATATTTAACGAATTGATGCTCTGGACACAACGGAGAGGTCAAATTTGGCTCTAGATGCTCCCAATTTATGCAGATCCTCCAGAATCATGTCAAGGTGCTGAAGCATGAACGGTCTCAAAAAGCTATGTGATGAGAATCCTCATTGGCTCTGATACCATGTAAGAATTTGGCTTAGGCCAGAATTCACCTAAGAACTAAAGAAATCAACACAACCACACAATAGACCAAAATAGGAAGAGTATGATCAGAATGATGATATTCATTCAATAATTGGATACCAGAGTACACTAGGAGTGCCTAAATATAAAGGCCTCAGGAGAGCTTCTAGAATGCATAGAAGTCAGCACCATGATATGTCATACAACCAAGCACATGTCCACCAGATATGTATTATCCTCCATTAAGCATGGGATTAAGTGCGATGATGTGGGGATAAGCCTACAATGGTGTAGCACACAAATCAGTGGAGTAGACAACATGTGTTAAATGAGGAGTGCGAAAAACTGTGTTATCATCATGATAACTCAGTGAATGATGCATACTCCTATGTTGTAGACACCATGTGCCTAATTAGAGTTCCATAAATCAATGAGAGTTCACAAACTCCTAAGTGTCTCACCTAAAATAATAATAAAATAATGCAAAATAATTAAATAATGCATTAACCTATGTAAAACTTAAGTAAGTGTAATAAGTAAATACTTATTTACACCAACACTAAGTCCTTAGGAAAAATAAAGTTTGTAACATTTAGAGAGATGTTAGGGGCTAAAAAAAAATTGGTTATATTAATTACGGGGGAGTGTTAGAGTAATGAATAGCAATTTTGCACATGTGGCAACTCAAATTTGAGTTGTTGGCAACTAGAGTCTAGTTTAATTGTAGATGTTTCATTGAATTCTAGTTTAAACAAATGATAAACTGTAGATTTTTCTCTTAGATCCAACTTCCTATCTAGAGTAGTCCACTTATATATTACTCTTCTTGTCTTGTCAAATCCTCTTAGTCTATTGTCAAAATCTTAACAATTTTTTGTCAATATCCTTTGCAATATTTTAGGAATGTAGGTTGTCCATCAACTATATAAATAGGCTTCCATTATTCAATAATATCAAGTTGCAAGTTCCTCTTCCCTTATCTACTTTCTTTTTGTGTATTGCATCTCTAGTTTTCAATACAATTAATAATGCAACCTACTTGATTTAAATAATATTAAAATTAGTTATATGATTGAGATTTTTTTAATATGCTATAAAGACAAGGGACTAGGTTGAAAATCAACATAGAAACATTTGTGAACAAGTCGAGTAGTTTTATGATCTTGAAAGCATCTATTAGCCCACTCATGGTTCTTCGAAAATAAGCATTGCTGAGGATTTTGTAAGATTTTTAGAAGCTCTAAATATGATGAAAGGAGAGCATCAACTACATCCATAAGCCAATTTTATAAAAGATTATTTGAAATAGGAGGTGATATATATTTGAAATTGGGAGTTTGATCAATTTCTTGTGGGCAATAAATTATCCTTTTCACGGTGCCATGAATACTAAGTATTTCTTGTGTTGGCTTAGGGAGAGTCGAAACTAGGTACATAATAGAATAGCCCTAAAACTTGGGGTGACTTACAGTGGAAGGATGATCAAAACACTAGACCCTTGTTCAATATTATATTTATATAAATTCAAAAACAATTGTACATGAATTGTACCAAAACCATGGCTACCGTTTCTTCTTCTTCTTCTTCTTCTTTTAAATAGTTGACTGAGAAAATATCTTCTCATATGACACCATCGACATCTTTAGATCTTTGTTTCAAAGATAAACAATTGGGCTACAAATAATCTTGAAACAATGTACGCACATGCATCCAACATGACCTATCATTGTAGATACATTAGTATTATCTACTTGTACTTTGAGCAATGCCTTAAAATCATGACAACTTGCATGTGTTAGTAGATCAAATAGACAACAACAATGATAGTGGCAAAATAATAGTCAGGTTCAATGGGGAAGGTTCACAGTAAATATTTATCTGAGAAACTTAATTCAATGTCTTCAAATTAGGTATTATTATTATGTTAGAATTTTTTTATTATACTTAATGATTTATTATGTAGAACAAGTATTATATCAAACAATTAAAGGCAGCCACATCTAAAATAGGCATAAGCTTATTTTCCTAGAAGTTTATATGTAAATATGAAAATATCTTACGTGCATTGAAGATATATTTATATAATTTGCAATATCTTATACATAAGATATTCATATTTTGTGTATGTAATGTTGAAATACAATCTTAATTTGAGATCGATTATTTATTTTCAAGTTATCTTATTTTTTCTTATCAATTTTACACCAATATTTTAATATAGGTGAAAAGATTATATCATTTTCACAAACTAATGTTAATAGATATTAGTATTAGACAAATATTATTGTATAACTGTAGAATGGTATTGGACACCAAAGCCTTGTCAACTCAAAATTTAGAAAGACAAGCCAATTGGATTGGCTCAAAACTTACCAATTACATGAAGCATTGTTGAAGATTATGAGTCAATGGGATATTATGTGTCAATGAATAGTGAAGATAACTATGATTTGGATTTGGTGAGGTGATTTAACGTAATACATCCTAGAAAGTAATTGTATCCATGTGCAATCAATATTCTTTTGCATGCAAACATATTTTAAAAAGCTATCTAAATAGATGAAATCATGGTTACATCTTTTTGTGGACTAAGAGTTTGAATGGTTATAAATATCAACAATAATAATGAGATATAATATCAAAGAAGTTCTAGGCCAACACTATTACAATGTTTGCAATAGTAGTTATAAATGAAGCAAGAAACTGTGTATAAAAAAGGAATAAATTTTTACATCCCTAAATAAAGTACCAATTTCTATTATAGAAAATACCAATAATCATTGTGAGTTATAAACTCAAAATAAGTGAAAAATGAGCACAAGTAAATATAGAATATTGCCATAAAAATATACATTATAAAATAGCATGAAATTTTAATTTTTCCTTATAGTATTTTATGCTATATAAAAAGGTATGATCCATATAGATAATTATTACATGTTTGTTCTACAAGAAATTTTTAAAAATGTGGTATGCAAGAGAAATCCACTATATATCTGCAAGGAAAAATACTCTCTTGTATTTGAGGAATCTACATTAGTAAAGGTACAAACATCTTTAGTGTAATGCCCCACCAAGGGATCCAAAGAATTAACCTAAAGTTTCACTAAGTTTGGTAGCATTTTTTTTTATATTTTTTAAATTTTTTGAACATGAAAGTTAAAACCATTCATAACATAGTAGAAAAAGCAATAATGAAATTCCACTGAAAGTAAACATAAGCATACATAACAGGTTACATTCTTTAAGGATCCCTTAACATTGAATCACATCTAAATCAACTAATATTAATTCCATCTAGTACTACATGAAATAATAATGAAAAGTCCAACGTTCTTAATTTACATTTTTGATTGCTCGATCATCCACTATACATGTGTAAGAATTTGGCTTAGGCCAGAATTCACCCAAGAACTAAAGAACTCAACACAAGCACACAATAGACCAAAATAGACAGAGTATGATCAAAATGATGATATTCATTCAATAACTGTTTGAGAGTACACTAGGAGTGCCTGAATATAAAGGCCTCAGGAGAGCTTCTAGAATGCATAGAAGTCAGCATCATGATATGTCAAACAACCAAGCACATGGACACCAGATATGGGTTATCCTCCATTGAGAACGAGATTAAGTACGATGATGTGAGGATAAGCCTACAATGGTGTAGCACGCAAATCAATGGTGTAGACAACATGTGTTAAATGAGGAGTGTGGATAACTATGTTGTCAACATGACAACTCAGTGAATGATGCATACTCCTATGTTGTAGACACCATGTGCATAATTAGAGTTGCGTAACTAAATGAGATTTCACAAACTCCTAAGTGTCTCACCTAAAATAATAATAAAATAATGCAAAATAATTAAATAATGCATTAACCTAAGTAAACTTAAGTAAGTGTAATAAGAAAATAGTTATTTACACCAACACCCCCCCTTAAGTGCAACTTAGGGGAATGCCCTTAAGCTTACGAAATCTAAGATGCAATGCAATATGGGTCCCGACTATTAGGCCATGTTGGGTACCCATGTACATAATGATATGCAATTTCTCAGAAAGAAGGGAAAGAGGGAAAACCTCATGCAAAAAATCCTCCCCAAAAAAGAGAGATAAATATGGATGCATGGATGGATGGAGTAATCAAGACCCCCCAATTACAACATACATCCAGTATATACATAAGAGAATGATGAGAAGAGGAAGAGAGACAAGATGAGCTCCCCTCCCAAAGAAGAATGTGAATAGTGACTGCTCCAATGAAGAAGTTGATCCAAGACTACAGAATGGTGTTCTTCTGCTTAGGAAGAAACAATGCCAAGGGTACAAATGAGATGCTTTTGTTGTGTGTAGAAAGAATCCCATGGAAAAGTGATGTCTCTAAAACCTACTCAACTGGCTAAAGAACCTATCCCAAAGAACTGTCTATCCTTGCAACTGATGAAGAACCCTGCTGCAACTGCTAATCATAAGTATCCACAATCACTTCAACCTGAGAGGATCGATCATGTAGAGAATGAACAAGAGAGTCAGATGTCCAACCCTCATGACAATTGAAGAAGGAACTTGTACATCAAGAAGAAGAGGTAGATCATGAATACTGTCCCCCAAATCTTTCACTGAACCTGTATCTAGAAGACTAGATGTACCCTGCTATTCTGGACCTATCACTATGGTGATGTATGTATGTGGAGTGAACTGATGAAGTGACCTCTCACTGTAACTATTGATAGAACCCCACGTGTTTGAATCTGTTGAAGCGCAATCGCTGAAATCATTATCAATTTCCACACTGTATGATGTGCGAAGAGGAGTAGAGGACAAGCTCGAAGAACTTTCCTCAAAGTATACATCCTTCTCCACAAATATCTTATGTATCTCAGGATCTAGAAGTTTGAATGCCTTCACACTTTCTTCATAACCAATGAAGGTACAAGGCTTAGATGACTGTGCCTTGCATCCCCTAGAAGATCTCTTTGCCCATGCAGGACAATCGAAGACTCTAAAGTGTGTCACAATAGGTTTTCTACTACACCATGCCTCAAAAGGAGTTTTTCCATCTAAGGCTAGATGAGGAGAACGATTAAGAATGTGAGTTGCACTAGAGATTTCTTCGACTTCTAATGATGGATCTAGAGACTTGGCATGAATCATGCAACTTGCCATAGAATTAAGAGTTCTAATCCTCATTCCTACAACATTTGTCTTATGCGGATTGAATGTTGCGAGAGTCTGAAGATCAATGCCCTCATGTCTACAAAATTCCTTTAGTCTTATGTTCAAATCCATGTTTCCATTGTCCATGCAGAGTACTTCGATGGCTTTCTTGGATTTCCATTCTACATGAGTCTTGAAGGCTAGAAATTTGTCCAACACTTCATTCTTGTTATGTAGAAAGTAGACCCAAGTGAACCTTGAAAAGTCATCAATGAAGGTAAGTATGTAGTGACCTTGTCTTAATGCAAAAGGACCTGTAATACCATGTGAACCATCTATAGAACAACTGTTGCTCTGGAAGACTTACCTCTCTATAACTTCCCCTCTAGATGCATATCCATTGAATCTGTTGAACATTCACCCTTAGAAAATTTGATTTGAGGTAGACCTTTCACCATTTGGTATGTGCAAAGTTGTTGAAGGTAGCGGTAGTCAAGATGACCATATCGCTCATGCCATAATTGCATGTTTGAATGTGATTGAGATAACAAGGCCTTTGAAGGAGACTTGGGCACAAAATAAGAGAAAGAGTATAACCTCTTGTGATCATTCACTTTCCCCACTACAACCAAGGAATCATCTTTGAGACTATGCACCTTTACTGAGTCTCGAAGGAACTCAACTCTATGTCCATCTCCAAGGTGAGTGATTTGGTAGATTGAAAGGAGATTCAAACTTAGGTTTGGAACATAGAGAACCTCTTGAAACTCTCCATTTTCCATTTCCACATTTTCTTTTCCTTCAACTTCCATTTTGCTATCATTCCCCATGAAGATGTGTGGTACCTTTAAGTGATTCAATGAAGAAAAAACCTCCTTTTAAGAACCCATATGATATGAGGCACCTTAGTCAAATATCCATTCTTTTGAAGAGATTGCATTTTCCATGAATGCTTGCCCTTTGCCCTTTGAATCTAAAGAAGACCCTTTCTCCTTGTAAGCATTAGACAATGGAACATTATGTTTCTTCATTATGTTGGTAAATTCATCAATCTTTTTGAGATAAAAATCATGCTCTTCATGACCCAATTTCTTGCAATAAGCACACTTCTTCTTCTCCTTATTATTGTTTTCCCCTTTCTTGTTGGAATTTGAGGACTTGTCTTGTTGATTTGATTGTGGTGTTATCTTTTCTGCATCCTCAGATTTGTCTTTCTTCCACTTCTTCTTACCCTTTTCTTTATTTGAAGATTGTCTAGCTGAATTTTGAGAACCCTCATTGTTGGCCACCAATGCTTTGGACTAAGGTGATTTGAGAATCCCTATTGATTTCAACTTCTTTTCTTCATCATCCAACAGTTTAACATATTCATCAAACATGACTCTCTTGTAGCCATACCTTAAGGTAGTCTTTGAGGTGTTAAAAGAAGATACAAATGTGGAATATTCTTATGCCAGCTTGTTATGGATGAGATAGATCAATTTGTCATCTTTGATAGAACTCCCACAATTAGTAAGTTGTGTCCTTAGTTCATTCACTTTGATGATGAAATCCTGGATGGAGTCATATGACTTAGGATCTAAGGAAACAAGCTCATCTTCAATTTTGAACACATCCTCTTCAGACACTTTACCATAAAGATTTTCAAGGTTATCCCAAGCTTCCTTAGATGAACACATCCTCTTCAGACACTTTACCATAAAGATTTTCAAGGTTATCCCAAGCTTCCTTGGATGTAGTACACTTCTTGATTTGATACATGATCTTATCATCTACCCCCAAACATATATCACCTAGGGCTTTCCTATCCATGGCTACCCAATTTGAAATATCACTTGCAAAAACATTATCACCTACTAGTTTAGGAAGAGTACCATCTACAAATTGTGAAACTCCATTATGCATTAAGTGATACAACATTTTGATTGAGCACGAACCATAGTTATGAGGAGTTAATTTAGGAAACTTAAAGTTGCCCATAATGCAAAAAATGAAAGAAAAGTGTAGAAAAGAGAGAACATAACACCAAGAATACCCCCCCTTTTTCACTAAATCAATAAACCCACCCAAAATAGATGCTTTGGGCACTTTATCAGTAGTGCGATTACAATGGGACACTTACCAATTTTGGACTTTGTGGAGTTTTGATTATGCTTGTTACAACCTCTTAATAGAGTACAAATCTGTAACTTTACAAAGTCCTACAATTTTGAAGCATTACAAAGCAAAGAAGGCCCTATTGTTGAAAGTGACAATTTTGTCCACACAATCCTATAATCTGATACTAGATCTAGAAAGTAGATGAAAAAATATGCACTTTCAAAAAAAATAGAACCTGTTTTCGACTCCAGATGTGCCCATACGGAGCATTTGAAGTTGCAAGATGCAGGATTATCTAGGCATAGCCACCAAAAAATGCAAATTCTAAACCATCCATGCACAAAAAATAGAAAATAGCTACACCATTGAAATATTTAGAAAATTTTACCCAATTTCAAAAAAAATTGCACCTAATTTGGAGTCCGGATGTGCGAGTTATGGCCTCCCAAATTCGTACTGCAAAAACCAAAATGAATTTGGAGAGGGGTTGCATTATCGAATCATGAGGTTATATTTGATAGTCATACAACTGTCCCAATAGTTTTAATTTTCCCTATTTTAATGTCCAAAAGGGCATTAAATTTAAACCCATCAATAAGATGACATCAGCATAATCTCAGTCCCCCGGATGATGTGGCAGATGATGTGTAATCTGTACTATATGGATATGTATGGAATAGCTGGTGTGTTTGCTGACTTAGCAGATGATTGGGTCTAATTTAGCAAGTACAGTATAGCTGAGGTCTTTGCCACGTGTCAGATGCATGTACTTTGATTGTGCATACGAGTTGCTGACTGTGTAGAGTACGGTTGATGACTCAGATTACTCCGTGGCACTAACGGGTGAGATGAGTTGGTGGATGATTGTATAGAATGACAAGGATTGCATAGCTATCCTACTGTGCATGTGTGTGGCTGGTGCAAATCTCTACGCGTGTCTGAGATTTGGAGTTGATGCAGGCTATGGATCTATAATGCCAGATTTTGTTACAGCACTGCCAAAGATTATTCCTGTGCTTAGTCCCACATTTGTGGGAAATGGGAGTTATCCATTTTATAAAAAGAATAGCACATAGTAATTAAAATAGCAAAGCCAAACTCACGTGTTAGAGACTTGGCGCCAGAATTTGGTGTCATTTGCAAAAAATTAGTGCCGCCAGAAATGATTTGGCCATGTCGAATTGTGATTAGTGTATGCTTGGATTTGTATACTGTGTCTATAAATACCAAGGTGTATGAGCTACTCCATTAGGAATAAAATGCCCACAGCTTTGAATTTAAACCTTGCACTAATAAAATAAATTTGCCAACAAATATAGAGAGGTGAGTTGGGGTGTTACTGCCCAGTTCGGCCAAAAAAAATTTCTCTACTTGGAAATAATTTTGAAAAATGATTCTGAAAAATTTCAAAAAATGATTTCGAAATGATTCTGAAAAAATATAGAGAAATAAAAATAATTCAAATCTACAAAATGAATTAATTAGATCTGAAATTGACCATACCCGAACTGCAAATTGGGGCTTCCGAGTTCTGATTTACAAAAAAAAATTTCCTCACGATCAAATTTCATCGAATATAGGAAAATTTATAGTTGATCTTCACCGAATCGATGCTCTAGATGCAATGGTGAGGTCAAATCTGGCTCTAGATGCTCCCAATTTCTATGGATCCTCTGGATTTTTGTCGAGGTGCTAAAGCATGAACGGTCTCGAACAGCTACGTGATGAGAATCCCCCTCAGCTCTAATACCATGTAAGAATTTGGCTTAGGCCAGAATTTACCCAAGAACTAAAGAACTCAACATAAGCACACAGTAGACCAAAATAGACAAAGTATGATCAAAATGACGATATTCATTCAATAACTGCTTGAGAGTACACTAGGAGTGCCTGAATATAAAGGCCTCAGGAGAGCTTATAGAATGCAAAGAAGTCAGCATCATGATATGTCATACAACCAGGCACACGTCCACTAGATATGGGTTATCGTCCATTGAGCATAGGATTAAGTGCGATGATGTGAGGATAAGCCTACAATGGTGTAGCATGAAAATTAGTGGTGTAGACAACATGTGCTAAATGAGAAGTGCAGATAATTGTGTTGTCAACATGACAACTCAGTGAATGATGCATACTCCTGTTTTGTAGACACCATGTGCATAATTAGAGTTATGTAACTCAATGAGAGTTCACAAACTCCTAAGTGTCTCACCTAAAATAATAATAAAATAATGCAAAATAATTAAATAATGCATTAACCTAAGTAAACTTAAGTAAGTGTAATAAGTGAATAATTATTTACACCAACAACATGCCACAGGGTATGAAAAGCTTAAAAGAATATACATGTGTGAAAATAAAGTACATCTTCATCCTAATTCTAATCCATGATGCAATAAAGTAAATGAAACCACATGTCATACATGATACATCATCATAAAAGATATAAACCTTCATCGTAATAGATAACCATAAATCACAACATAACTAACTAAGTGCACAGTTCCTCCCAACCATAAATAGCATCATTAGACCATCTTGGGCCCTAGCCATGCCTTCATGCGTAACATTCCAAATCACCGAAGAGATCATCGGTATTAACATAGTAGGAATGTCACTCCTAAATCATGCTACATCATATGTAGAAAAGAAATCTAACATGCAAAGTAAAACATAAGATAACATCATCTAACATATGCAAATCATCAATGTAAGGATACGTGTCCACCATCATAATCCATGAACAAAATGAAGATAGATGCCGACAAAGAATGTATCCACCACGGTGTCTCAAATGGATCTCAAATGGTAAGAGTGAAAAATCACTACCACCTGATTGCATGGAACCTAAATGGTCCACTCCCACTGCACTAAGGAGATAATCTCAAGTCTCAAACAGGCTATCAATCTCATAGGACAAATACTCTCTAAGTCCAGGAATCCTAGAAGTATACTAACTCAAAGGTTCCAATCACAAATCAACATCTAATCCCAAAGGCACACAAAGACATGTAGGAAACCTACTATGCAAGCGAGAAAGTGTCATCGCACGGATCACACTAGAGTTACCCTGGTAGTCTCCCAATATACCCTGGCCCCCTAGTGATCCCTATTCAGCCACTAGTATCCTCTCATATAGATGAGGCATACTATGGAATGCAAGGTCGCAACCAAGCATTCTCTCTACTCCCATCTTAGTCTGTACTAGCACTCGAGGCATGGGTGAGAATAATCAATTATCTTATTAGATTCATTTAAGGAAGTATTAGGTGTAATGTTTTCACTTATTAAGACAACTTACAATGAGTTACCCCGGCAGCCTCTTAGGGCCTCGGTCCCCATTGCAAGCCACTTCTCAACACTACAAGTAGATAACCTACCCTAAGCTCATGGAATCATAAATCACAAAATCACCATAGTCCTATACAAGCAACTGGAAAAATACCAAAAGATAATACACAATAAGAGCATTAAATCTCCATGAGCAACTGAAAAGCATCCATAGATAATCATGACCACAACAACTCTCTATTGGCAACTGAAGGTATCACTGATAAACACAATATTCATTTCTTCTCAACAAGCAACCAAAAAGTATCTCAAGTAATACTGATCAAAGACTCCAAAATGGTTGAGTCTAAACATGTCACAACATGACATCATCAAGATTAGATAAACAATTCAATTCCTTCAAGGTAACTGGAAAGTAATCCAAATACAATTGATCGATAACTCATAAAAAGGTAAATATATCACAGCTCACACAAGAAGACTAAAGACAATATCAATCAGTAAACCACGCACACCAT